>CM061164.1:2760876-2830876 GCA_030710495.1 Labroides dimidiatus | reverse complement strand
TATTATTATTATTATTATGTTATTCCTTTCTCTTTTGGCATCCATAACAAGTTTGTGTCTGTAGCCTCAGAGTAGGGGAGAAGACAGAAAAGGGAAATGGGGAGAGAGGGAAAGTGTGTGAGTTTGTGGGGGGGGGGGGGGGGGGTGACACTGAGAGAAGAAGAGACTGTGTGTATTTTTACTCATGGGCATTCAGTTATGTGTGAGCTAAATAAATCTGACTTTGAAAATTGGAAATGTATTGACTTTCATTTTGTCATTTCATGTTTATGTGAGGGAGCGATTTGTGTGCCCGCGTGTATAATGTAAAGTATCTTTGTAGTATCATGGTAATTTTTGTGGCTCTTGGTTTACAATTCTACAGTTTCATTTAGCAGACGCATTTGTCCAACGCGACGTGCAACACAAGTAAGAATTTAAACAGGAAGGAAAGAGCTTAGTAAGTCAGAGGAAATGCTTCAAGTTTCTTGGGCCACAAGTACTCTGCCATCAAGTGCCCAAAGAACCCCCCCCTTTTTTTATTTTATTTTAATAGTATTCCATCTAAGTAATGTAGCCAAAACTAAAATTCAATATTGGCAATATTGTTCAACATTCAATAGTTAGGTCGCTGACTGCTTGGCCACCCCTGATGTAGGACTTAAACCATCGACTTATCTCTTGGACCCTGTCCCAGCTTGGCAGCTGAAGGAAGTCCTTCCCTCGGTTGGCTCCTCTATAATAAGGATGATGAATGCATCCTTACTGAAAGGCTATGTGCCCCAACTTTTTAAAGTTGCAGTAATTAAGGCCCTTTTTAAAAAGCCAACTCTTGATTCAGGCTCCTTAGTTAACTACAGACCGATATCTAACCTCTCTGTTATTTCTAAAATCTAAGAGAAGGTTGTCGCAAGTCAACTCTGTGATTTCCTTCATAGCAACAGTCTCTTTGAGGACTTTCATTCTGGGTTTAGGGCCAACCATAGCACTGAGACTACACTGCTGAAAGTAACCAGTGATCTACTTTTGGCTTCACACAGTGGTCTCCTCTCTGTGCTCATGTTACTCCATCTTAGTCCTGCTTTTGACACTATTGATCATCACATTCTCTTGCAGAGATTAGAGAATCTTTTTGGCATCACAGGAACTGCTTTAGCTTGGTTTAGATTGTATCTGTCGGATTGAGCTCAGTTTGTTTATGTGAACAATCCTCTTTGCATACCAGGGTGCGTTATGGAGTTCCTCAAGGTTCAGTGCTTGGACCGATTCTTTTTATTTTATATATGCTCCTTCTTGGTAATATAGTGAAGAAAAACTCTGTAAACTTTTATTTTACATGGATGATACTCAGCTCTACTTATCACTGAAGCAAGAAGAAATCAGCTGGTTATCTAAACTTAACGCTTGGCTCAAAGAGGTAAGGACCTGGAGCTCTGCTGAAGTCAGAGAAACCTGAACACCTCAGAGAGAAGTTTTTCCTCTCCATTGTAAATCCCTGAATACTGCAAAGGTCTGTACTCATGGTGGGTTTGGATGAGTTCAGACTTCTTATCTTGTCTTGATGTTGGCTCTTTGTTCTGATGTTGTATTGATGTAGGACTGATGTAGCACTGATGGTTATGGCGCACACAACTGTCAGATGTCATGCTATGCACTAATTATCAAACTAAATCTGTGCAATTATGGATCTGATTGGTCTTCAGGTGGTGATGTCATCATGATGCTGCCAGTCTCAAGGTTTAATGTTCAGCCACTTGGCATGGTAACCACCACAACACCTTGGATGTCTGTCAGCAATGACCCCAGCCCACCCTGGCTGTGGTTGGCCAGCTGGTCAGCTGCATCATACCAGGCCACACCCCCTCTTGTTTTCTTCCCTCCAGCAGTGTGGATACCTGAGCACACACATCTTATTCAGGTAAAAGACACACCTGATTCATTCATGGCGCTGTTGTTTGTTTTTTGTTTTGTTTAATTGTTGTTTATGTACAGTTACAGTGGGAGCGTCCAGCTGTTGAAGTTGTTCCTGTCCTCCCTCCTGTCTATCCTTCATCACGTCTTCATCTCCCTTTACCTCTGCCTAAGGTACAAACACACACACCCACACAAACTACAGCACAGTGCTAACATGCTAACATGCTAACATGCTTGCAGGTAGCAGAAAGCTGGATTTCACCTGATGAAGTGGGTGTGTTCCAAAGCAGAGACAAACCTATCCATCTGACCAATCAGAGCATCCAGAGACCAGGCCACACCCCCAGGACTCAACAGCTGCTGTCTCCCATACTGGTTTTAGGTAACAGACCCCCTGATTCAGGTGTGTAACACAGGAGAACTATATGGTGCTGTGTGACATCCCGTCCAGAGTCTGTTTAAGTGGCGTGGGCTAAATTTGTGTCTCTTGATTGGCTGACACCTTTGATACGCCCACTAAATGATAGTTAACACTTAGGTACAATGTGTGCCTGGTCTCATTTACCCTGAAACTATTTGTCACACAGAGCGAGTGGACGGAATCGAACCGGTGACGTCTGCAGATGTGTTTTAGTGATGCAGCATTCTGCTCTGGTACCATGACAACCCTGGTCATAGCTTGGAGCTGATTGGCTGTTTGAGTGGCTGCTGAGATATAGGGAATGTGTGTGCTTTCTGCTGACACACACTCACAGAGAGAGAGAGAGAGAGAGAGAGAGAATGCTGCTGTCAGATGTAATATGAGGGTGATTGGTCAATTTGAAATCACCCAGTGGAGCATGATGGGAAAATTTTGTTGCTTCAGACTGCAGACAATACTCCAAAAACAAAGACCATGTATGGATGTAAGGGGCGGAGTCGGATTGGAGAAAAGACACTTTATGTTATTTTTCAGTCAAACCCAGAGCTCAGTGATCAGATAACAAACTAAAGAGATTTTATTTGATAAAGGAAAGTTCACAGGTAAATAACAGCAGCACCTGGTGGTCATTAGAGGAACTACTCCTTTAATTGCACCTCCAGCCTGCTGAAGCTCAAAGCTCAGATATCTTCGGGTTGCTGTTTTCATGATTCTCTGAAATCATCTCTGTCCGGAAAAGTACGTAAACATCTAGTTACAATTCCAGCAAAGTTTGGACGTTGTGTAAAACCTAAATAAAAGCAGAACACAAGGATTTTCAGACCTGTTTAACCTTTGTTCAACTGAATGCACTACAAAGAGAAAATATTTATTGGTTAGACTACTAAACTTATTTGTTTTTGTTTTTTTGGCAAATATTCACATGTTTTGAATTGGGCTTATAACAGTTAAAAATGAATTTGATTATACCCCCCCCCCCCCCCCCCCCCACAGTTTTGAATGAGCAAGGTAAAACATAACCAATTGTCAAGCCGAACAGCCTGTCTTAAATTCCGATATTATTTGCCAGAAAAATGAGTCTTTCAGCTCGATCAGGTTCAAGATCTGCATGAAGCTGGCCCCCAACCCCACGCAAAACTTACTGAACATAGTTTCATTTGTTTGTGCTGTGTTGGTACTCATATTTTTGTGCTATGTTAGTGCTGGATTCTGCCGAAGATATTTTCGTTTAAGGTGCTTTGATTTTAAAGTTTTAACAAGTTTATTTCAGACAAATGAGATCATTTTTATGGAATTTGGACTACATGGGGGGCTGTGTGACATCATTGTCTATAATAAACTTGTTATATCTCAAAAATCAAAGCAGCACAATCAAAAAAAAAAATTCAGCACAAACCAGCACTGATGTAGCACGAGACTATTTTACTAAGTTTTGCATGGGGTTGGGGGATCAGCTTCATGCAGATTGACTGTTGGCTGTACTGACTAGCTGAGACACAGCGCTGCGGGGGGCAATTATGCTCACGTTCAGCACAGTTTGGATGTGACTGCTCTCTAGTCTCTCTGCCAAACAGCAGATTGCTGCCTATGGATTGCTGTCAGCAGACAGAGGAGTTTCCTTCATGAAGGCTTGCATCTCCAGGATGCAGCCGACATTCGAAAAGGCTATTAAAGTTCAAACATGAACTTTTCATCTCACGTTCAAATGTTTGAAGCTCGAATAAAAACTGACAGCCCTATTTTGAATTTGATGCCTGCTACACGTTCCTAAAAAGCTGGGACAGAGTCAACTAAAGACTGAGAAAGTTGAGGAATGCTCCAAAAACACCTGTTTGGAACATTCCACAGGTGAACTGGTTCATTGTAAACAGGTGAGTGTCATGATTGGGTATAAAAGGAGCATCCCTGAAAGGCTCAGTCGTTCACAAGCAAGGATGGGGCGAGGTTCACTACTTTGTAAACAACTGCGTGAGCAAATAGTCCAACAGTTAAAGAACAATGTTTCTCAATATACAATTGCAAAGAATTGATGGATTTCATCATCTACAGCCCATAATATCATCAAAAGATTCAGAGAATCTGGAAAAATCTCTGCACGTAAGCAGCAAGGCTGAAAACCAACACTGATCACTTGTAGTGGGTTAGTTGGGGCGGGTTATCAGTCAGACTGGATTCTGGAGCTGTGTGGGGTGTTTTTCTTTTGGATTCAGACCCAGCCTCCTGAAGCAAATGCACACACTCACTTACACACACACAAAGATTAAATTTGCTTTATTTTTGTAAACGTGGGTGTGTGTTCGTGATGCAGATGTTTTCGAGCACAGACAGGTTTTCTCTTCAGTGTTTAGTTTGTCAGGTTGGATTTATCTCATATTAAACCGCAGTGTTACAGATGGAAACCGTCTGCATGTAAAATTAGAGTCAGCTCAACCTGGACTGAGCATCACACACAGCAGAGATAATAAAAGAGACAGATGAGAAGTCTGTGACGGTCTGTGCTATAAAAAAATGTTCATTTTAAATGAAGAATGGAAATGTTACATAACCACGGAGGAACAGAAAAATGAAATGTGTTTCTAACTCTTTATTCTGACTTAAAGATCAACCAGTTAGAAACCAAGATACTCAGAGAGGCTGAATGTCTCTGACAGTCAGAAAAACATAGTTTAAATTATGTTTCAGCCATCTTTGTTTCAAACACTGAAATCAGCTTCATCATCAGTCACAAAAAGGCTAGAACAGAGCCTCAGGTGCCCTCAGGTGTCAGCACACGTAACCTGGGGAGGGGGGGTGGTAGTAATCTAATCATAAACAGTGATAGAGAGATTTAATATTACAGAACGATGCTGATATTCCATCACAGTAACAAGCCGCACTCTCAGAATATAAACTAAAGGTTACTGACACATCCTGTCATCTTTCAGCTTTTTATTTAAATATCACTGTTTGTTCAGCCGAGCTGAGCATCTCACTCATTTAGCATCTATACAGAGATGTTTTATTGTCACTGTGACATCACTGCCGTCAACAGATTTAGGTCAAGATTCATAAAAAGAGCTCAAACACATGGAGGCGGTCTGAGCCTCTACCACACATACACACACACACACACACACACACACACACACACACACACACACACACACACACACACACACACACACACACACACACACACAAACACAAACATTAGGTAGGGTAAATTTATTTACTGAGATTTAATGACAATAAACAGGTCTATTCATCAACAAACAGGCAGACAGATGGAGAGAGAGACAGAGGAACAGACAGACAGAGACAGACAGGGGGGCAGAAAGAGACAGATGGAGAAAGATGGAGAGAGAGAGACAGACAGACAGACAAACACACAGACAGAGGAAGAGAGAGACAGACAGGCAATTGGTCAGTCTGTCAGTCTGTCAGTTTGCGAGTCTCTCAGTTTGTCATTTAGGCAGTCTGTCATATGGTCAGTCTGTCAGTTGATCCATCAGTCTGTCTGTCAGTCGGTGATTAAGTTGGTCAATGTGTCAGTTGGGCAGTGTGTCAGTTGGGCAGATGGTCACTTGTCTTGTAAGGTGAGATGTTAACACACTTATGATGTGCTTTTCAGGTCGAGTTCGACGAGACCCACAAAAAACTTCAGAGCTCAAACACAAAGACAGCTCCTCGTCCTACGCCACCTCCTCCTCCTCCGCTTCGTACTCTCTCGCTCCGCGCCTCCTCCCGGTGTCTCCTCTCCACCTGTCTCTGCGAGCTGCTCCTCCTGTCACAGGTGAGTATGGTGTCCTGTTCTGGTTCTGGTTTGGTTTTATCCAAGAATCAGATTTGTGTGTGTATGTGTGTGTGTGTGTGTGTGTGTGTGTGTGTGTGTGTGTGTGTGTGTGTGTGTAATCATGGACTTCATTTCTCACAATTGGAGTTTGCCTCTTGCTAAACACCTGACTCACAGATTCCCCCTGCTGGCTGTGCCATCAGTGTGTGACATAAAAGAGCTTCGAGCCCAGTCAGAGCCACATAAGCTCACAAACACTCAATTACCATTTAACTGGCTGCCAAGACTGTGTGTGTGTGTGTGTGTGTGTGTGTGTGTGTGTGTGTGTGTGTGTGTGTGTGTGTGTGTGTGTGTGTGTGTGTGCGTGTGTGTGTGTGTGTGTGTGTGTGCTTGCGCATTCATGTGTGCTCTCATTCTCTAGCTCCTGCTAAATAATTAATAAATAAAAAATGTGAATTAAAGATGAGAGAAAGGTAAAACTGCTGTAGCAGTAAATTTTTAAATCTGAACTAAATCTCAAGTTCTCAAAGTGTGTAAGTCCTTTCAAAATAAAAGACAGGATTGGAACCACATGTACAGTTAAAAATATAACAGTCCAAGTCCAGAACAGTCTATAACAGTCTGAGTCTATAACAGTCTATAACAGTCTATAACAGTCTATAACAGACTTAGTCTATAACAGTCTATAACAGTCTGAGTCAATGGCAGAATTATTACTACACTCTGATTGGCTTGGAAACATCCACCAGAGCACCCTTTGCCTCACCTCTGGAGCATCACTACAGGTTATAAACCTGTCACCATGGCAACCTTCTGGTGCTGATGGTGACAGAACTTTGTTTCCATAGCAACCGTAGAGCTCAGTCAGTCAGAGAATGATGATGAAGATGATAAAAAGTAAAATTACTGAGAGGAAGATGAAGAAAATTAGATCCGGTCTGTGTGTGAGTCTGTGTGTGAGTCTGTGTGTGAATTTGTGTGAGTCCGTGTGTGAGTCCGTGTGTGAGTCTGTGTGTGAGTCTGTGTGTGAATCTGTGTGAGTCTGTGTGTGAGTCTGTATGTGAGTCTGTGTGCGAGAGGAAGTGAGAACGACAGTGTGATTCAAACAATGCTGCTATGCTTACACACACATGCTCACACATTCTCATTCAGATGCAGATGAGTCCTCCTTTTATAGCCTGACGGAAAATGGGCGAGTGACTTAAACAGATAGTGAAGAGAGAGAGATGTTTTTTTTTCCCCCCATGATGCCGTTTAGCTTACTTCAGTGAAATCAACCTGGTAGTCACGGTAACAATATGCCTGTCAGTCCCCTGCTGTGAGAGAGAGAGAGTGTGTAAATGTCTGAGTGTATGAGTGTGAGTGTGAGCATCTGTGAGTGTGTGTGTGTGGTTTTCAGAGTGTATGTGAGTCTATGTGAGTGTTGGCCAGATGAGCATTGTAATATGTCCCATGATGCACCCCATCACTGTCTTTGATTGAAGCTGACCGGTAAAGAGATCTTAACCACATGACCAAGCCTGTCAAACACAAGCCTCTTCAGCCAATCAGAGAGCAGGACAGACCTCACCTTCATCAAAGTCACGTTAACCTGCTAATCCCGCTAGCTCAAACTGCTAACTGACTCACCTGAACCACTCAGCACAGGTGAGTTCACCTCACGGAAGATGATCCTGCTGCAGGAAAAGAGAGGCTCTTAACACACATACTGTACACCCCATCCCCAGCTCACACACACACACACACTGCCTGTGGTGTGTCAGTGAGTGATAAAGATGTCAGACTGTTTTCAGTCCAGATGCCCCCTGGTGGCTCAGATATGTAACAACTTGAATATTATATTATTATAAGCATCTAACTTTGGCGACAGACTCATCCTTCAGAGCGTCCCCCTCATGGTGAGAACATCCTGAAACTACGAGTGTCGGGAGGAGAAGATGTCCCCCAAACTGAGACTCTGTGTGGTAACTGTTCACCTGCCATTATAAAGCTTGTGTTATTAAATGTATAACTACAGTTTATGATTTCATCAATAGGCCGTGGATACTGTGAGTGGGCGGACTTTCAAATACATGAAAACAAGGAGGTGTGGCCCTTTGTTCTGTCCAGTCAACAGCACATAAAGCCTTGGTTACAACCAATCAGACGCCTCAAAAGAAAACTGCGCCTACCACAGCAGGTACCTTTTAATTCACCTTTCTTATGATACATGTTTACATTGTACAGGAATAAAGTATCAATCGCTATAATTAATATGTCATTATCATTGTAGTTGTTGTCAATATTACAGACAGGTGAGTCTGTCTGTACGTATGTCGGCCTGTGTGTGTCCATCTCTCTTTAAATCCCTTCACAGATTGTTTCATTTGTTCTTTCAGGTGATCAAGGAGGGTTTTCCATCAAGATTTACTCTGCTGACAGACCACAGTACCGGTAATACCTGTGTGTATGCTCAGTGTGTGTGTGTCTGTGCATCTGTTTCAGTTGTTTATTGTTTTATTGAGTTAGCTGTGAAGTATCTTTCTAAGACAATCAGTGCCGTTACACACAGCTCCAGAAATCCGACAATGAGCTTAGTCAGCACGAGATCAAATTATTAAAATGCAGCTTAGACGGACTGAATACAGACTGAGCAGAGCTTGATTGACAATCCTAGATAGTGTGGTTGCTATCGGGCTGCGGTTGGATTTGGCAGGACTCGGTACACCTCGGCATTCAGCAGGAAGAGGAAGTAGATGACCATGATAACCAGGGTCAACCAAACACCATGACACATAAATAAAAACATGAAGAGCTCCAGCAAGACCAGACCCCCCCCCCCCCCCCCCCCCCCCCGCTGTGGCTTTACCATCGAGATATGACCTTAGCCAGACTACTGCTTGCATGTACTGACTGTAACAGAGTGAATATTTGTAATGAGTTGAACTCAGGTGAGTCAGGCTCAGTGTGTCTCCAGAGGCCTGGACTATGAAGCTGGATTTTCTCTTATCCAGGTAACTTCAGGGTTAACCCTGGATTTTCTGTCCTATGAAGCTGTGGTGTGTGTGGAGAACACTGTAGAGGATTTAAACTCTTCTCAGAGGAGTCTGAACAAATTTCAGGGGGACTCAGGGGCACACAGTGTGAGAGATACAACCTTCAGTTAAACTGCACAGTCTGATCAGACTTCATGATTCTGTCTCTGATTTTTCCTGACATCATGGTCACATGACCATGTGTCTGCTGTCACATCGTCTTCTCTTGGAGGAGTACAACCACCCCGAGGAAACGCTCATGAGTCCGGATATCAGTTTGTTTTCCTGCAGATTGAAACTGTCAGAGAATCTCAGAGAAACGCAAACCTATTAAACAGCCTCAGATTCACTCTAGATTTATAATCTCAGCACGTTTTCCCAGCAAACAAATGATGCGATGTTATAAGACCTGAAAAGACGAAGGCACGTCAGTGAGGATCCATGCAATCCTGGTAAAATCAGACACAGCATAAAAGAGAAGCCGGGCTGGAGGGGTGTTCAGAGAGGTTTAAAGAAGAAGAGTAGGCAACAAACAAATAGGACATTTTATTGGTTGTTGATTGGATGTAGATGTGATCAGCTGTGCTGTCATCTGAAAGGGGCGGAGCTTGACTTCATGGCCTCAAACTCTTTCTGTTTCTTTCAGAGAGGCCAGGGGTGAGTGGAGGTGAGTATTCAGCAGCGTTTCTTCTGAGGACAAAGAGACTGATGGACAACGACCAACAGGTAAGAGTCAGATCTGCTGCCATGGTGACTTCTGATAATCTGTAATCTCACACTGAGGTTAGCAGTGAACCTCTTCAAACTGGATAATCGTTAACATTTCAAACTGAACCCACCCCTAACCGTAACACCGCCCCCTCTGAAAAGTCAGTGAGCCTCCATCCCTCTTCTGCAATGCTTATCCTGTACAGGGTGGCGGGTGTCTGGAGCCTATCCCAGCTGTTTTAGGGTGAGAGGCAGGGTACACCTTGGACTGGTCTCAGAGCTGACTCACACAGACAGACAACCTTTCACGCACACACTCACACCTACAGACAACTAAGAATCACCAGTTAACCTGATGAGCATGTTTTTGGACTGTGGGAGGAAGCTGGAGAGAACACATGCATGCACGGGGAGAACATGCTTACTGCATACAGAAAGGCCACTGGGCAGACTGGGATTCAAACTGGTGACCTTCTTGTTGTGAGGCAGGGAGCTAACCACTACGCCACCAGGCAGCCTAATCACTACTCAGCCTGGTGAAAATACATCTGTTCATAGTTAACTGCCTCCATATGGTGATAAACAGTGTGTGTGTGTGTTTGTGTGTTTGTGTATGTGTATGACAGTGTGTGCCTGTAGAAAGAAAGGAGGAGGGAAGCCGGGAAGAAAGTAAAGATAAACTCCCCGTCGCTACCTCGCCTGTCCCTGGGTCACCATGGTAACTGTCACTCTCTCCCACACACATGTTTACCCTCAAACCCACCTGACCCCGAAAAGGTACGGAAACACACAATGACATCATCACAGACTGCAGACAAGCCAGTAATGACATCATCACTCAGATTGCAACAGCAGCGGCAGTGGCCTGAGTTATGTCAGTTAATAAATTTCCCATCACTGAATTCAGAATGTTAAACTTGTCTTTCATGAGTTCTCCATGTTGGAATTTAAACTTTTCTATTTTTCTACATCCGATGGAGCTCAGCAGGAGGTCCTCAGCTCTACAGCTGTTCCCCCAAAGTTGACCCAGAAGATGGCTTGAATTTTAAATTTACCGCTGTATCCTCCTCACCAACATTATGTGTTTTTGTCTGTCTTTGTGTGTGCGAACGCTCAGGTGTGTAGTGTGGACTGGAGATGACCGCATGTTCTTCTTTAATCCCACAATTCACCTGTCTGTGTGGGAGAGACCAGGTGAGCTGATTGGTCGAGATATCAACCATATTATCAAGGACCCACCCCACAAGAGGAAGAGGAAGACACTGACAGGTGTGTCACTTTACCTGTAGATGAAGAAACAATGACAAACCTTTATGTAAAAGAAAGCTCAGCACTACAAGTGACATAACATGGGTAGAATAGTCTGAGTCTATACAGTCTGGATCTATAAGAGTCTGGATCTATGAGTCTGGGTCTATAACAGTTTTTTGTAGATTTTATAATAAAGCTTGGAATAAATTCTGTCGGTCCTTTTAAAAACTGAACCTCATGTCAAAGTTTTCTTTAAGAATTTTTTTAAAGAAGTCTTTACTCCCCCACTCACTCACTCTCTGTCTCTCTCTCTCTCTCTCTCTCTCTCTCTCTCACTTTCTCTCTCTCTCACCCACCGACAGACAGCTGTCAGTCACCAGACCTCCATAATAACAATGGAGATAACGAACATTTCCATGGCTCTAAGCGAAACAGGTGAGTCTGAGCCAATCAGACAACAGAAACAACGTCCAGTGTTGGGAACTCACCTGAAAAAAAAAAACTGAGTCACGTTCACTTGTTTCAGTTTTTGTTAATGTCAAGAACTGGTGGCGATGTCAGATTTAGTCTCTGCTGTTTGGATGGAGCGCACAGCAGTTAAAACACAAGTGATGTCATAATCAAACAGCAATGTGATTGGTCTCTTGGTCTCCCTGCCAAGGTTAGAGAAGCAGATGTCTCTCGTCTGTCATCCGGATGAGGTTAAGCTCCTCCCACTTGAGCTCCGTGTGGCTCGTTTCCAAGAGATGATGCTGGAGAGAGGGGTAAGAAATACACACACACACACACACACACACACACACACATACACACACACACACACACACACACACACACACACACACACACACACACACACACACACACAGGTGAAGCCTTGACCCATGTGTGTGTGTGTCTTTAGGTGTCTGCGTTCTCCACCTATGAGAAGGAGCTCCATAAGATGGTGTTTGATCCTCGATACCTGCTGCTCACCTCAGATCAGAGGAAACGGGTAAAAAAGACCTGAATTATTATTTTCATTATTATTAAAGAAAGAAGAAGAAGAAGTTTTTCTATTCAACTTTAATTTGGGTTATTAATTAAGTAAATTATCGTTCTATTTTACTCTTTGATTAGTTTTGATGATCAGTGGACTTTTGCTCTAGTTTTTCTAAACACACAGCCCTTTACACTTTAAGTCTCATTAAAACACATTCACACACTCCTGAACATCAGCAGTAGATCGTTGGGGTTCAGGGACCAATGATCAAACCCCCAACCTGCAGAATAAGAGCCGACCCACTCTCTATTGAGCCACAGCGGCCACATCCTTTAACACAACCCCATTCAAAATAAATGCACTTCAGGGAAAGGATTATCATGGTGTGTGTGTGTGTGTGTGTGTGTGTGTGTGTTTGTGTGTGTGTGTGTGTGTGTGTGTGTGTGTGTGTGTGTGTGTGTGTGTGTGTGTGTGTGTGTGTGTGTGCAGGTCTTTGATGTGTTTGTAAAGAGCAGGTTGAAGGATGAGTATAAGGAGAAGAAGAACAAACTGCAGAAAGTGAGAGACGAGTTCAAACAGCTGCTGGAAGAGGCCAAGCTAACCAGCAGGTAACATCCCCTGATAATGATATACCTTTGATATCTGGATTACCTTCACCTCCACACCTGTATCACCTGGAACCCCTCCGACATCTCACAGCTTTAACACTTGTCACACCTTAAACACCGTTGACACCTGTCACACCTTTTTGTCTATTTTTTTGATTCTTCAGATCCACCTTCAAGGTGTTTTTTGCTCGTTACCATGGAGACCAACGTTTTAGCGCCTTGAACAGGAAGAAGGAACAGGAGGTCCTCTTCCAGCATTACATCACTTCCCTAAAGAAACGGGACAAAGAGAACCGGGCCAGGAAATCTGGTAAACCAAGCTGAGAACCTACTCAACTGTTCTACATCGTGTTTTTCCAGAACCTGTATGAAACCTTGAACATGTTTAAGAGCATAAGAACATAACCTTCCAGAATTTTAAGAACCTTAAAAAGAACCTGCCAAGATTGTGGAAAACTGGACCCCTCTGGGACCCTGAGTAGCTGTGGCTTTTTCCTTGAGAAATGCGCACCTGAAAGTTCCAAACACAGAGACTGGGTATCTTACCTGAACCACAGGACCTGGAAAGTTCTTCCTTTTCTGTTTTTTTTTAGTTTTTCCAGAATAGCAGAAGGACCACCAGCACCAGACCAGGTCTTGGATTCTGAACTGAGGTACACCAACCCAACCAGGACCACAGAGCTAGTCCAAAACTGGACTGAACATGATGCAGATAAAAAGTAAGCCAAGTTAACTGGACTAGAACCAAAACCAGAACCACAGCACAAAAAGAATACCTGTCTTCCTGTTTCCCTCTCTATCTGTATGTTGGTCTCACACTCTGTCTGTCTCTCTCCACCCGATGAATCAGTGTTGTGTATTTTGTATTTGGGACATTCCTGTTGTTCAGCTAGTGAATTCGTGCAGGACACAAAGTCATAAGCTTGTTCTGCTGGCAAAGCTTTATCTCCTTCCCCACAGCCTGCTCCTTTCTTCTCTGACAGACTGGTTCACCTGAAAACCATGCTAACGAGCTGTTCTTATCCAGTTAGCATTTAAAACAAAAAAACCCCTGAGCACAGCTGAGATTATAGTCAGCATTAATGAGTTCCTGCCTGAGATACAGTTACGATGTGTGCTTCTACAGCGACTAACAATCCTACAGACACCAGATAATCAGATAGTCCTACAGACGCCAGATAATCTGTTAGTCCTACAGACATCAGATAATCAGCTAGTCCTACAAACACCAGATAATCAGATAGTCCTACAAACATCAGATAATCAGTTAGTCCTACAGACACCAGATATCAGTTAGTCCTACAAACACCAAATAATCAGTCAGTCCTACAGACACCAGGTAATCAGTTAGTCCTACCGATAATCAGTTAGCCCTACAGACACCAGATAATCAGTTAGTCCTACTGATAATCAGTTAATCTTAAAGAAACCAGATAATCAGTTAGTCCCACTGATAATCAGTCCTGCAGACACCAGATAATCATTTAGTCCTACTGATAATCAGTTGGCCCTACAGACAGCAGATAATCAGTTAGTCCTACTGATATTCAGTTAGTCCTACAGAAACCAGATTATCAGTTAGTCCCACTGATAATCAGTTAGCCCTGCAGACAGCAGATAATCAGTTAGTCCTACTGATAATCAGTTAGTCCTACAGACAGCAGATAATCAGTTAGTCCCACTGATAATCAGTTAGCCCTGCAGACAGCAGATAATCAGTTAGTCCTACTGATAATCAGTTAGTCCTACAGACAGCAGATAATCAGTTAGTCCTACTGATAATCAGTCCTACAGACACCAGATAATCAGTTAGTCCTACTGATAATCAGTCCTACAAACAACAGGTAATTATTTAGTCCTAGAGATAATCAGTTAGTCCTACAGACACCAGATAATCATTTAGTCCTACTGATGATCAGTTAGTCCTGCAGACGCCAGATAATCAGAAAGTCCTACAGACACCAGATAAACAGTTATACCAACAGACACCAGATAATCAGAAAGTCCTGCACCAGTGATCTCTCAGATTTTTTTTATTCTAATGGGACTTTAACACCACATGTAAGATTCTGATATCATCCTACATGAGCCTAATATGATGTCACATGACCATCTTTGACATCTTATTATTGTCATGGTTACCTGTGAAAAGTCTACAAGCTCTCTTGGAAGATCTTCCCATCATATAAATATTAAAGTTCATACTTCATATTCTGAAGTTAATATTTTAAAACTCACTGCGTCAGTGGAAGAGTGGATTTTTGACATTGGCTGTGGAGGTGAAATGCACTCTGGGATTTACAAGGTTTTGGCTGTGACTTAAGATGTTTTTAACGCATTTGTCTAGTGTCAAAAAGCAAGAATAACAGGAGTCACAGGGCTGCAGAACCTTACTTACCAACTCACAGATGGTCCTGATGGTCCTGATTGGACCTGATTAGCCCCCCTCCTTTTCCTCCAGATTCTGTTGTGTTTTCCATGTCTTTTTATTTTGTGATGCTACTGTTAACAAACATGTTGTTATGGTGTACTCCAAACCCTTCACCTGTGAGCACTGCGGTGTGCTGTTATTGGACAAAACCTGTTTCCTGTTTTGACTGGCTGTTTTTAAGTGTCCTACCTTCTTACTGAACAGTGACTGTGTTTAAATGATGTTGTCTTTTCATTGGCTGTTTGAATAAAAACTTTCCTTGAACCAAACTTGGATGTTCCATACACATGGTAATGGACCCTCTTGTTGTCAACTCAAGTCCCAAAAGACTGAGCTGCTAACACTCCATGATAATGTTTATGATGATAATGATGATGATGATTATAAAGAGGATAATGAAGAGGATGATGCTGCTAACCCCCAAAATGCTGATTATTTTTATAACAATGCAATGACTGTGAACATCCAGCAGGGGGAGGCACAGTTCAGTGCTGTAGCTCTGTGTCACACTGAAGGATGCTGGGAGGAGGAAGAGGAGGAGGAGGAAGACGCCAGCAAAGGCTGCAGAGATGCTAACAGCATCGACACCCAAACACACAGAGACAGCAGCTCACTGCTAACACACATACACAGAACCAGGGAGACAGGCAGAGAGGCAGTGAGACAGGTGGAGGGAGGCTGAAGCTGTCAGCACACAGTCACACACGCACACACTCTCATACAGAGGGAGCTGCATTAAAGCTACCTGATTAGCATGTTCCAGATAGGGGGCTAGTACACACACATACACAGAAACACACACATACAAACGCACACTCATGCACGCACATAGGGATGCCACATCAGAGGCTTGCTCTTGCACGGTGAGTGATCTACATCCCTCTGTGTGTTTGCTTGGCCCTTGAGTGTGTGTGTGTGTGTGTGTGTGTGTGTGTGTGTGTGTGTGTGTGTGTGTGTGTGTGTGTGTGTTGGGGGGTGGGGTGCAGCATGTTAAATGATAACATCCCAATGGAAAAAGTCATGATGTTCTTCTGTGCATGTGTGCTGTTGGTTTTCAACTGTCTGTATCATGTGATCATTTCCAGGTGATCAGACAGTTAAGACACAAGGAACCATTACAGCACTGAAACTACAACTAACCATGACTAACTCTGCCCAAGACTGCAATTAACTACAACTTAAACTACCCAGGACTACAACTAACTACTAATAGAACTACCCAGGAATGCAACTAACTACTACTTAAACTACTCAAGACTACAAATAACTGTTAAAACTGCCCAAGACTACAACTAACTACAATTTAAACTACCAAGGATTACAACTAGCTACTACTAAAACTATGCAAGACTACAACTAACTACAACTTAAACTACCCAAGACTACAACTAACTACTACTAAAACTACCCAAGACTGCTACTAACTACAACTTAAACTACCCAAGACTACAACTAACTACTACTAAAACTACCCAAGACTACAAATAACTGTTAAAACTGCCCAAGACTACAACTATCTACAACTTAAACTACCCAGGATTACAACTAGCTACTACTAAAACTACCCAAGACTACATCTAACTATTAACACAATGTGTGTGTTTGTCCAACAGGAACAGATGTAGTCAATCCTCTGACTGACAGACAGCTGAAAGGGAGGCGGCGCCTACAGGTGAGGTGATGTCAAAGCGAGGAGCAGGGGGCCGGGCAAAGGGGGAGCGACCTGATGCCATGGCAACCCTTCAGGCAGCCAATGAGGAGCTGAGAGCCAAACTGACCGACATACAAATAGAACTACAGCAGGAAAAGAACAAGGTAAGAACTACGAATCCCAAGGGAGCTCAGAATGACTGCAGCAGCTGCACCTGTACTCAGACTACTGTGCGTCTTCAGGTGAGCCGTCTGGAGAGGGAGAAAACTCAAGAGCTAAAGGCAGAGCATCACCGTGCAACGGTGGCTGTGACAGAGCTGAAGACCAAACTCCACGAGGAGAAGCAGAAGGAGCTCGCTGTTACCAGGGAGACATTACTGCGGCAACACGAGATGGAGCTGATGAGAGTCATCAAGATCAAAGATAGCGAGATCCAAAGGCTGAACGGACTTGTGCTGACGCTGAGGGACGGGTCTGCTGACAAGGTGAGACACACCTGACTGTCTGAAAACACACCTATGTGTCTGCTCACCTGTCTTTCTTTCTCAGGCAGGACAATATTGTATCTTGTCAGGTGTGGTAAATTGAAGGTCACCTGTACTCTCCTGCAGCTTGTTAGGCTGCCAACAGTCTGGTCTCCAGGTATAAAGTGAGCTGTTTGAACTCTTACACTCTTCTTCCTGTCTCGCTTGGTATCAACAAAGTGCCTCACTGGCTGGAACACCGTCTGCAGCACCTGTGTGCTAGCATGGGTGCACGTTTACTTCCTGTTTACCAAAGATTGGCTCCTCTCTGGTTCTCCAGGTGAGGAGTGCTCTCCTGGTGGAGGTGGAGGAGGCCCGGAGGAACTGGGAGGCGGAGCGTTGTCGGCTCCAGCAGGAGGTTCAGGAGCAAAGAGGAGCAAAGAGGAGCGCAGAGGAGGCCCTGACATCGGCTCAGCAGGCCTGCCAGGCCCGAGCAGCCGAGCTCCGATCAGCTCACCACCAACACCAGGAAGAGCTGAACCGAACCAAGAGAGACTGTGAGAGAGAGATACGACGACTGGTACGACGAACACACATGTACACACTAACACACACACACACCCACACACACCCACACAGACATAGGTTTTTTTATACAGATGGATGAATGAGTGAATCATCTGAAAACACAAAGAACAGACAGACAAAGGCACACAGTGGTACAACAACACAACAAAAACACTGTGGGCAACAGTGACTCACTGTGTGTGTGTGTATGTGTGTGTGTGTGAGAGAGAGAAAGAGAGAGAGTTTTGAAGCAATAGACAGTACTTCATGTATGTGAATCTCAGAGAACTGAGTGAAGTGACGTTGAAGAAGTTTTGAGTCTTTTAGTTTGGAACCAGGTGAGCAGTCTGATTGTGGAGCTCTGTGAGCTGTTTTCAGTCTCATTCATCAACACACTTTACAAAGGTAGCCCTGAATGGTAGAGTTACATTTATATGTTAGCCTGTTGCCATGTTGATCATTTGTCAGGTTGCTGCAGGTGTTTTTGTTCAGTCCCATTCCAGGCTGATCCCAGACTGGATTGTATCCAGTCTGTAAAGGATTGGAGGTGGATCTTATCCAGTCTGGCTGGTCAGGAGCCTTGCTGTGGATTCTCTCCAGCTTCCTTCCCCAGTCCACAAACATGCCCACCAAGCTGATTGGTCACTATGACGTGTCTGTGTGGGGATGTTTGTCTCAACCTGTTAGCCCTGTGATGGGATGGCCACCTGCCCAGGTGGGACCCCCTTGTCCTCCAGTGCCAGTGGGGATAGACCCACAAACGGGACAAGTGGAAAAGACCATGAATGAATGAGTTCTGGTTGGTTCCCTCCAGGAAGCTGCTCATTCACAGACATGATGTCTGTTGATTATGATGTCACTCAGGTAGATGTTACTGACGTGAAGAATAAATGGTTCTGGACATAAAGGAATAAACTGGAGACAGGGCAAGATAGACTGACTAACCTGCACTGTGGAATCATCCTCCCCTGTTCAACATCCACCTTTTCAGAAAGCTTCACAGTGCAAACATCTGCTCTGTGACACAAAAATCAAAGAGTCATGGCTTTTTCTAAGAATGTATGACCCTGCCCCTTACCTGTCTCTGTGACCCTTACCTGTCTGTATAACCCTGCCCCTAATCTGTCTGTACGACCCTTTCCCTTACCTGTCTTTATGACCCTGCCCCTAAACTGCCTTTATTACCCTGCCTCTAACCCGTCTTTATGACCCTGCCCTTTTACCTGTCTGTATGACCTTGCCCCTTACCTGTCTGTATGACCTTGCCCCTTACCTGTCTGTATGACTCAGCCCCTTACCTGTCTGTATGACCCTGCCCTTTACCTGTCTGTATGACCCTTCCCCTTACCTGTCTGTATGACCCTGCCCCTTACCTGTCTGTTTGACCCTTCCCCTTACCTGTATGTATGACCCTGCTACTTACCCATTTGTATGACCCTGCCTTCTACCTGTCTGTTTGACCCTTCCCCTAACCTATCTGTATTACCCTGCCCCTTACCTGTCTGTATGACCCCGCCCCCTACCTGTCTAATGAACCCAGCTCTTTCTGTTTGTATATCACCTATGGCTGTTCTCTAACCTGCCTCTTGCACCTGTCTTTTCCTCTTGTTTGTCTGTTTCTGTACATGTGTACCTGTCTGTCTTCCCACCTGTTGCTTGTTTACCTGTCTGTGTGCAGATGGATGAGATAAAGCTGAAGGATCGAGCGGTCAGTGTTTTGGATAAAGCCCTCGGCCTTCAGGCTGGACACGCCCACCGCCTTCAGCTGCAGACTCAGGCTGCTGAGCAGCAAATCGCAGCATTGAGAGATGCACAGAGGGCAGGAATAACCTTCCCTGGCCAAGGCCCTAACCCTGCCCCTAACATGCCTACTCACATTGTAAGCCCCGCCTCCTCCTAACCATTCTGCATGATATAAATCAACCTCATGTCTCATGTTAACAATGAAACCTGACCTGTGAATTCGCCATGACATCATAAGCCACCATGACATCATCAAACATGTGGCCACTACTTCATTAGCTGAGTAAACATCACTCAGACTTCAGCACTCAGTAACCCATAATCCTCTCTGATACTGCACTGATCCACCTGTAGGGTCCAAGCTTATGTGACCAGGTGTTGCAGATGTTCCAGGTGTTCAATGTGGTTATTATTACTGGGCTGGATCTTCTTGTTCAGCGGGGAGTTTCTTCTTTTGCTTGCAATGACTCTCAGATGGATAAATTAGACTGTGCTGCCCCCTGCTGGTCAGAGTGAATATCTCCACAGCCTCCTCAGCTGTGAGCTGACACTGATAATTTGTTTTTCAGACATGTGTTTTTATTCAGGTGTATATACGATTGTAGTTTCTTTTTGTCAGCTGAATACACAGGTTTCTATGTTTAAAGTGCAACACAAAACAAGTATCTGTATATTACAAACTAAATTTAGATTATCCTGTGTGGAAAACAAACAGTCTGAAAACTGTTGAAGCGTCCACCTGAAACTCAAAAAACATTCAGCTCATTGCAACAAACAAGATCTAATTGCACACAAAATACCTGTGAATTAAATTTCTAATCCCCCCAAAACCAACAAAAAATTATTTTCAAACGAAATAAGAAAAAAGAAGCTTTCACCCTTAACATCTCGTCTTTTTTATCCCTTAAAAGTCTCATTCGGTTTAATTCTGATTGTCTGAACGCACTCCTTTTGATTACGAACACATATAATAGTACCAATACAACCACTGATACTGAAACAGATACCTCTGAAGTAATGATACAAATACGATTACTTATACAGTTCCACTATTACAGCAAGTTCCATGTGCGTCTGTATGGTAGTGAAATGCACTCTGGGAGTTGTAGTTAAGTTTACAGTGAGCTTGTCTGGCTGTGTCTTACAGTCTCAGGAGGAACGGGACACTCGAAGGTTTCAGTTAAAGATCGCAGAGCTGAATTCAGTCGTCAGGAAGCTGGAGGATCGAAACGCTCTTCTGTCAGAGGAACGCAACGAGCTGGTAACACACACTTTACACACACACTCACACACACAAACACACACACATCGCTGTACCTTCAGGTCCCTCTGTTTTAACAGTTTATGGGATAAAATAGTTTTAAGTTTTAAGTGATTTTAAGACATCATTTTAAATATAGAAACTTAAAAAAAATGTCTGATGGAAAAATATCAGCAGCACATTTCAAACAGTTACTACTAGGACAGATTAAAACCATGAACCAGTTTACAAATCAATAGGTTAGTCACATGACTTGGTTTTTAAAACACAAGCTCACTGAAAACATGTCTAAGTGCTGTTTCTTTAGGTTGGTGGAGTCGTAGTACTGTGAGATATGTGTAATTTTGTGTAACTGTGTATTTTTGTGTTACTTTGTGTACTTTTGGTTGTACTGTCCTAAGGTCCTTCTTGTTTTTGTCCTGGTACAGCTAAAGCGACTACGAGAGGCTGAGTCTCAGTTTCTTCCTCTCTTGGATAAAAACAAACGTCTGAGCCGGAAGAACGAGGAGCTGGCTCTCGCACTCCGTCGCCTTGACAACAAGCTTCGCTTTGTCACCCAGGAGAACATGGAGATGGTAACTATGGTAACTTGAAGCCTGTACTCCTGAACACACACTGACACACTGTGAATATTCTCTGTTGTCGTATCATCAGCCACAGCAGGAATACAGACGTGTTTATTTAAGTCACAGCATCATACATGAATTAACCCTCTGACTGACGACTATTCACCTTTAACTGATTACTACGGTTTTTCATTACTTTTATGCATATTTTTATGATTATTTTTAGGTACAGTAGCTGTGTGTTAAGTGTGTAGGATTCAAAGACAAGAGGGAAGCGATATGTGGTCTCTTGAATTAAGCCAGTGTCTCTCAGAGTTCCATTTATAAAGGATTTCTGTAGACAGGAAGTGAAACCACAGTGGTGTTTGATGTACACAGAGGAGACCGAGTTCTCTGAATGACCTGGACCGAAGCCACTCTTCCAGTTACCATGGTTACAGCCAGGACCACCGAGAGATGGAGTTTCTACGGTTACAAGTGCAAGAGCAGCAAAACATCATTGAGGACCTGTCCAAGGTACTGAAGCTGTTACACTGCAAATATAACTAATAATACTAATATCAATACTACTATAACTACCACTTCTGTAACAACTAATACCAGTACTACTACTATAACTACTTATACCAATATTGCTTTAACTACTTATACCAATACTACTACTACTACCGATACTATAACTACTAATACCAGTACTACTATAACCAGTAAAGTAATATTCATGTAAGAGATAATGTATGCTTATGTAGCGTTTGCCTTTCAGGCTCTGGAGACGGCTGGCTATGTGAAAAATGTCCTGGTGAGCACTGCAGTCTAAACTTCACTTCATGTACACCTGTCATGTCTGTATTTCTGTCTTCTGCCTGTAGATCTGTCTGTAAGTTTGCTGTTTGAGAGAAAAGAAAAGCAGTTGTTAATAAGATGACCAATCACAGAGCTCACTGAGACATCATAAGGATGAAGGATTGTGTCGTATAAACAGCACAGATGTTTGATGAAGTTTGAGTTTGTTAAAAAGTTGTTCACATTGTTGTTGAAGTTGCTGAAGTTGCTGTGTTACCTCAGGAGAGAGACATGTTGCTGAGATACCGACGTCAGGACTCCGTGAGGAGGAGACGAACGTTCAGAGCCTGCAGGGTGAGGACCAACAGCTGATGCTGTTAACCAAAATCACCAATGTACTAGCTGAAATGTGTGTTCAAATATGTTTAATGTTTTAAATAACACTACTTGTTTACTAATAAATTCACTGTTTACTGATAAATACTCTGATCACATATTACTGTTGATAAAAATCAAACTGATTCTGTTTGTGATTATGCTTTAGTTTTAGGGTTTTGTTGTTTTTATCTTTATTGATGTTTTTTTGCTCTAATCTTTTGTTCCTTGCTGTAGTTTTTGTTGTTGTTATTGTCTTGTTTATATTTATGTTTTTGGCGTAGTTGTTTAATTTTTCTGTTAATCGTTGAACATCTGTTTTTGTGTGTGCTCCCTTTATATTGAAGATTTGTGTTTTTGAAGCTTAGAAACTTTTCCTCACATATGTTTAAGTGATGTGTGTTTGTGTTTGTTTGTGTGTGCACGTATGTACGTGCGTGTGTGTGTGTGCTTGCTTGTGCAGGTTATTGAGACCTTCTATGGTTATGATGAAGAAGTGGACTCGGATGGATCGTCTCTGTCCTTTCACACTGACAGAACTCCAGATACTGAGCCAGAGGAGGTACACACACATACACACTCACACACTTAGATACACACTTAAGTCAGACCAAATATGGAACCAACCTGTGTGTGTGTGTCTGTGTGTTTGTGCTGCAGGTTTGTGTACATGAGGAGGCGGAGCTTCGTTACCGTCAGCTGACTCAGGAGTATCAGGCGCTGCAGCGAGCTTACGCTCTGCTGACGGAGACTAGTGGAGGAAACTACGACCCCGAGAAGGAGATCAGGGTAAGCAGCCTGTGAGCAAGGCATCAGGTTGATTGTTCTACTCTGAATACAGAAGCAAGGCAGCAGGTTGATGGTTCTACTCTGTGTTTCAGACCAGAGAACAGCTGCTCAATGAACTGAACCGGTATGAGAGCAGAGTCACTGATCTGGAGTCAGCTCTCAGACAACAAGGACTGGTAGTGCTCACACACACACACACACACTCACACACACACACACACACACGCAAACCTCAAACTTAATAATGATGTGATGATTTGTTTTGATTGGTCCACACTCCAGGTGAGAACAGAACTCTAAATCCTTCAAAGACAGACTCAAGGTGAAAAGGGGTGTGTCCTCAGCCTGAACAGAAACCAGAATAAGAACCAATCAGACCTGACAGTGACATCATCGTCCATGCTTTTGATGCATTTTTTTTCTTTTAACTGTGCTGTTTATCCAATCAGAGCACAGACAGGAAGTGATGATTTGTGATGTCATAAACCCATAGGCCTCATCTGTGTCTCACCTGTTTGTTTATCACCTGTCTGTCTCTCAGGATGTGAAGTGGGTGGAGGAGAAGCAGGCGTTGTATCAGAGGAATCAGGAGCTGGTGGAGAAGGTGAGAGTTTACCTGTTACCTGCTGTGAGTGAGTTATTCATCTGAATATTCTCAGTTCACAATCTGTGACACTACCACGCTGACTCAGCGCACTTGTTTACCTGTTCAGGTGCGTCAGATGGAGGGTGAAGATCTGCGGTTGAGAAACGACATTCAGGACATCAGAGATCAGAACGAGCTGCTCGAGTTTCGGATTTTAGAGCTTGAGGTAAAAAATAAAGAAACATAAACAACACCTGAGGACACCAGTTGACTGTTTTCATGGAAACCATTCTACCTGTTCAGGAGAGGGAAAGACGCTCACCTGCCATCAACTTCAACCAGTACCATTTCCCAGAAGGCCTGAGTCCTCTACAGATCTACTGCGAGGCAGAGGGAGTCACCGTGAGTAACAGTCCACCTGTGTGACAAACACTCATTAGCTAACACCTGAGCTCACCTGTCTGTGTGATGACATGACGTCCTGGCACTTTTTCCTCAGGAGATTGTGATCAGTGAGTTGATGAAGAAGCTCGACATTCTGGGAGATAACGCCGTAAGTGTATGTTGAATTTATTTGTACATGTTATCGTCTAAATAAAGTTTGATTCAAAGTAAGAATTTTTTTAAGCATTTATAACATTTTTTCTGGATTCAAAGTTTTAGTCAAGAATAAAAGACGGGATCGTGAGCTGCTCTAAAATCAAGCATTAACATCTGAACCAGAAACAACCAGTCCAGTTTGGTCTTGGTTGGTCCTGGTTGATCCATTCTGATTTTGTTGGATCTGGGTTGATCTTTTGTGGTCTAGGTTGATCCAGTTTATCTGTTTTGATTATATTTTCCTGGTTCAATCTGGTTTTTGTCACTTAGTTTACTTCTGCTAAATTTGATCAAAAGAAATAGTTCAGTTTTTATTTTTTATTATTCTTTGTGTGTGATGATCAACATCATGTTTTAACATGTGAACACCTTTGATTGCTCACTGTGTCATTACCTGCTACCCAAAATAATAAAGAAGGGATCAGTTTACTCCATTTGATTTTGACGTGGTGCTGACATGTTGATGTTGTTGTTGATGTTGTTGTCATGGTTTCCTGCAGAATCTGTCCAATGAGGAGCAGGTGGTGGTGATCCATGCCAGGACTGTGCTTACTCTGGCAGAAAAGGTAACAGGCACCTGTGAATGTACCCGATCACACCTGATCCCACATTGTTTCACAGGTGAATTAAAGTATTCTTATACCTAAAGGGGGGGCAAAGACAGCTCTTGTTTGCATGATGCAAACAAGTTCTTTCTTTCTTCCCTTTCTTTCTTTCTATCTCTGTCAAATTTAAATTCAAAATTATAATATAATAATAATATATAAAAATATAAATTCAAAAGTTGACATGAAGGTTTTTTTTTTTCAAACTTGTTAAAAAATCAAATCAATAGCAATGAAGAACAACAATAAAAGCATTCAAAAACAAAATGAATAAAAAAAAGCAATCAAAACAACAATAACAAATAAACAATGATTTATATTTACATCGATATAGACACTCCCTCCCTCTCTCTCTCTCTCTCTCTCTCTCTGTCTCTCTCTCTGTCTCTCTCTCTGTCTCTCTCTCTCTCTCTCTCTCTCTGTCTCTGTCTCTGTCTCTGTCTCTCTCTGACAGTGGTTGGAGTCCATCGAGGTGATGAAGTCAGCTTTGCAGCAGAAAATGTTGGACATTGAGAGTGAGAAGGTAAAGTTGGAGAGTCAGGTGAACAGATGTTAGTGATGGACGTATTAAACCCTCAGGTGAACAGGTGTCTACTTCACACTCCTGTCAGTTCAGGTGAAAAGAAAGTTGTGGTTTAGATCCTGTAAGGGTTATCCTGCAGGTACTACAATAAACTCAGACTCCTGACCCCTGGCAGTGACCTTTGACCCCTGTGTTGGAATAGGATCTCTTCAGTAAACAGAAGGGTTACCTGGATGAGGAGCTGGACTACAGGAAGCAGTCCATGGATCAGGCTCATAAGGTCAGAGCGATCAGAAACATTCAGGTCTTCAGGGGAGACTTTTGAAAAGTGTGGAAACTCAAATATGTTCATTTCTTTAGAGAATCCTCGAACTGGAGGCCATGCTGTTTGAAGCTTTGCAGCAGGAGGAGGGGCTAAAGATGGAGGCGGGGCATCTGTCTGAAACTCTGACGGGCGATCAGAGGGATGAGCTTAAAAGAGCAATGGACCAATGGAAACGCAGCGTGATGTTTGAACTGAGGGAAAGAGATGCACAGATCCTCCGGGAGAGGATGGAGCTACTGCAACTCACACAACAGGTACACCTGTACACAACAGGTACACCTGTGCATAAGCATGTTGTATGGTCAGTCAGTGTTATTTCATGTGTTTCATGTGTGTGTGTGTGTGTGTGACAGAGAAACAAGGAGCTGGAGGAGTTTATCGAAGCACAGAAGCGTCAGATCAAAGAGCTTGAGGAGAAGGTAAGTTCAAAGTAGAATTCTTCAATTTACATGTTTAAATTGAAGAAGCTTAATAGAGACCCATCTGAGTATCACTCACACACACACAAACAATTTAAACCATCACCATGGCAACACCTGTAAGAGCTCACCTTTATCCATCTTTCTGACCTGCCTCGTCTTTTTCAGTTTCTGTTCCTGTTCTTATTCTTCTCTTTGGCGTTCATCCTTTGGTCCTAACAGCAGCAGGTGAGTCATAACTAACTGCTGGATCCAGGTAAGTCCTCCCAAAAGGTAGACCTGCTGTCCTTAAAGGGGATTGTGAGGACTTCCTAACTAATCTTGAAAATGTCTCACCTCTAGATATATACCTGTTCCAAGAGCTTATCAGTGACAAAATAGGTTATTTCTAAATGCTATTTCTTAGCTTCCTGATCAGGTCGGACAGGACTGGATTGATTTACGGCACTTAGAATTTGCCATGACAACCCCACACACGCTGATAAAGTTGAGTAGTGAGAAGAGAGATCTGAGTTTTTCTCTGCTGAAAATTATTTCTGTGATTAATTTAGTATTGATGGTGGAGACTGGAGCTGAACTGACAGACAGAAAAAAGAACAGAAGAGAGGAGGATAGTGAAACGGGAGAGTGATAGAGCACAGGCTAAAGGCTAAAACATGAGCTAAACTGTTTGTGATAATGTTCGCTCCAACCCACATGCAGCAGTTATTCTGCAGTGATCTGATCAAACTTGAGAGTCTGTCAATAAAGTGTAGAGTGAGGTTACGTTAGCTCTGATTGGTGAGCTTGGAGTTGGTAGATGAGCTCTGGTTGGATATAACCAGGATTCATTAGCGTTACACGTTTACAGACACGTCTCAGATCACCGGGTTGTGAGTAGTGCTAAATATAGCCAGCTACTAAAGTACAGTACAAACTGACTGTACAAACTTTGATTTCATGTTTCAAACAACCACTCAGCATAACTACAAATAAATACATCACCTTGTTACTTTGCATCCTGGGAAATGTTGTCTTGAACAAAGAACAGTAGAGTTAAAAAGATCTGCTCTCCATTCATTTTCTTCAAAACAAGGACTGGCCTTGGTCCTAACAGTAGGGAGCAAGTGCTGATGGGAAGCGAAGTCTTTATTGCTAACACTAACGTTAGCTTTTCCAGAAAGTTCTCACAGCTCCTTTGACCTCGTGTCACAAAAGATCAATCCACCTTTAACTCAAAGCACCAACAAATGTTATCTCAAACAGAGCCAGTCCAGGACCAACACTGTGTAGGACTTTTATCAAAGAACATCAGGTCAAGGTGTTGGTGTATTTAGTCACAGTAAAGGTGTTGGTGTATTTAGTTACAGTAAAGGTGTGGGTGTATTTAGTCACAGTCAAGGTGTTGGTGTATTTAGTTACAGTAAAGGTGTTGGTGTATTTTCTGTTTGTTTACTGTCTGTGTTTTAGTGTCTGCAGACCTCCAGAGTCCAGCAGCTGAAGACCTGATGGGCTCGGCTCAGTCCAGATCAGACCAAAGGTGGACAGAGGGCTTTAAGGTTTGAACCAGAGCAGACTGACGGAGGCTTCCTCTGCCCACTGACTGGCTATCCATCTGCTGTTTGCCAATGAGAGTGGAGCCAGGCTGTCAGCTGACCTTGGAACATCACAGAGGTCAGATAAAGACAAAGACAGTGTCTTTCTGTTAGCGTCCTGTTAGCTTCTTTAAGCTACTCCTGAGATGTAGCTTAACACACTGTAGCCTGTGAGACTGAGTGGTGCTGACCTCATACAATGATAGCTCAGCTAGCTAATGCTATGTCATTGCTGGTAGAGTTGGCTGAGCTGGTTGGCATCATCGTTGAAGCCGTTTACTGGATCAGCTGTAAAGGTCAAAGTTTGGTGCTAAGTAAATATCAAACAGGGGAAACAGTGAGGAACAACAGAAGCTGGTTCTGTGTTCTGGTCTGCTCTGGAAGAAGTTCAGTGAAAATGGATTTTGATTCGATTGGTTGTTCCACCTGCTGACTGCAGAGAGCCTATCAGCTGCATTTACTGACCTGAGGGAACCACGTGTAACCTCCAAACCATCCGAGTCATCCAGGGACCAAAACACGATGGAGCACAGGCGTCTTCATCACCTCAGGAGGTCTGATGGAGGTCAGAGCTGCAGCAAGAAAACCACAGAAGAAGACAGCCAAATGAAAAAGCATGGAGTTAAACAGAAGTCTGAACCTGGTTTAGTTTTTCATCATGAGTTTACATCTGATTCTGATCTGGACCTAATTATAATGAGGATGAATTTCACAGTTAAGTCACAAATGAATCAGAGCCAAATAAAGGAAGACACAGAATCACACACAAAACATTCATTTAATTCTATATTATTCTTATTATGAAACAGTCTGAATATATCCTATATTTCACTGATGAGAGTCAAAGTGTTTAAAGAAAATAATTTCTTCACTCTGTGAGTTTTTCTTTGTTAATCTGAAGCAGATTCATAATCTGTTAATGTTTAAAAATCTGGATCTGTTGAACTTTTATTATTCAGAAAATATTTTTATATCTGCTGTAAGTTAACACCTGGAGAGTCCACACTTTGATGTGATACAGATTAAATGGTGAAAATGAGTCTAAGAAAATAAACTGTCTTTGTGTTTCATTATGATCAGAAGTTATTTTCCCACTGGATGACCAGCAGGGGGCACTAAAACTCCTAGGACAACACAGCAAAGCAAGTTAACTGTGGCCCAAACATCTTCTCCTGTTCCAGCTTCCCCTAGCTCCATAAAAAGACCCCTCTAGGCCTCTCATGAAACTGACTCTGACTGTAAACTGTCTCTGGGTTTAATTTTCACTGTACTTCACCAAGAAGGACACT
This sequence comes from Labroides dimidiatus, assembly GCA_030710495.1. Lineage (NCBI taxonomy): Eukaryota > Metazoa > Chordata > Actinopteri > Labriformes > Labridae > Labroides > Labroides dimidiatus. The sequence continues at coordinate 2,801,676 of CM061164.1, read as the reverse complement.
ACTGATAAAACATGTTTAAAACTGATCAGATACCATCAACTCCATATCTGCACCAACCACCATCGGCTCCGTGTCTGAACCCAACACCATCAGTTCCGTGACTGAACCCAACACCATCAGCTCCATGACTGAGCCCACCACCATCAGCTCCGTGACTGAAACCAACACCATCAGCTCCATGACTGAGCCCACCACCATCAGCTCCATATCCGAGCCCACCACCATCAGCTCCGTGTGTGGGCCGACTACCATCAGCTCAGTGTCCGGCCCACCACCATCAGCTCCGTGTGTGGGCCGACTACCATCAGCTCAGTGTCCGGGCCCACCACCATCAGCTCCGTGACTGAGCCCACCACCATCAGCTCCATGTTTGGGTCCACCAACATTAGCTCTGTGTCTGAGCCCACCACCATCAGCTCAGTGTCTGAGCCCACCACCATCAGCTCCATGTCTGGGCCGACCACCATCAGCTCCGTGTCTGAACCCATCACCATCAGCTCCGTGTGTGGGCCCACCACCATCAGTTCCATGTCTGGGCCCACCAACATTGGCTCCGTGTCTGGACCCACCACCATCAGTTCCGTTTCTAAGCCCACCACCATCAGCTCTGTGTTGTCTCAGTTTGCAGGTTACACATATCTGATTCCATATAGTTCGGAAACTTTGCACATCATCAAGTTTTTATAGTGTTTTTTTCTTTGCCTCTTGCGAAAATATTTGAAGCCCACAGAGTCGGCGCTGTGCAGAAGTGTGACAGACTCTTGTGGCCTTTGGTCCCACGTACAGCACGGGCTGGAGTCCACAGGTTCCTCAGCATCTCGGTAACAAATACAGACTCTATTAGAAACATGGAGGCTCTGACATCACTGTACATTCTCTGTTTGACTGTGTGTGTGTCTGTGTGCGTGTGTGTGTGTGTGTGTCTGTGTGTGTGTTTGTTGGTAAGTCCAGTGACATAAATTGAATATGACAAGCAAAGAAATTTAGTTCAGTTGTCACTGCTTCAGTGCTGCAGTAATGAGCACTGACCTGTGTGTGTGCCTGTGTGTGTGTGTGTGTGTGTGTGTGTGTGTGTGTGTGTGTATGTGTGTGCCCGCGCTGTGGAGTGCCTTTGAGTTTATTTGACCTGAACATTTCTGTCCTGCACTGTCTCGTGAATATTTGAACCCACAGAGCGTCGTTCTTCCTGGTAAAACCTGCTGTCTGAGCCACACTGAGCTCCCAGCATGCAGTCTGCTCCTCACGCCTATGCTCTCTACAGATGTATGGAAGGTGCAGTGTTTAGTTATCAGGCTTGTCTTCTTTAGAAACATCTATTAATCAGAGTCCTCCTCCTCGCTCTGCTTCATCCAGACTCATCCATCCCTCCTCTTCCTCTGTCTGATCGGCTCCTTTCAGTCTCAGTTTGAGGTCACAGCCCTCCCCTCCTCCTTGGCCTCTTTTTCTCCTCCTCCTCCTCATCCTCTTCTTCCTTGTCCTGCCTGTTCTTGGATCAGAGAGTCCAGGATGTCTGACAGGGGGAGTTCTCTGGGTGATGACTGCTCCTCACTCCTCTCTCGCCTTGGTTCTGACTCTCCTCGTCCTCGGATGAAGTATGGCGGGATGTTCTGCAGCGTTGAAGGAGCGTTCGAGAACAAAACTTTGAACTTTGAATCCTTCAGTCCGCAGTCGCAACGACGCAGATCCACTCGAACCCAGGACGATGGCCATGATGGAGGGGCAGCAGGGGGCGGAGGAGGAGGCCGGCCGGTAGTGTTTCCCTCTGGACATTCCAGAGAAATCTACGGCAAGAGACAGGTGAGAGGTTTTTTTTTTACAGTGCTAAACTAATGTGTCAGCCCACCACCCAGTGAAAGATGAACAGTACATCACTGATAACCAGAATATGTTTATATGTTTTTTGTGACTTAATCCACCAGGACATGTGAGCTCTTTAATCCAAATGATACCTTTAATGCTATAATATAATTATTTTTGTTATCCATGAACTTTCAAATGAACTGTTTTACAAAAAAGCAGAAAAAATAATGAATCACATTATTATTTTATGATTGTCAAATTTTAGTCATTAAATTTCATTTCCTCACTCCTGTTTAAAAAAGTGAAGCGTGGTGAACTCACTGCAAAAGAAAGAGTCAGAGTTGAAGCTCTTCATGATGCTGCATGGTTCCTCGTTTTTATGACAGGTAGTTAAAAAAAAGGCTAAAGAAGCAATAAACCGACCAATCAGAGAGCAGCTTCAGGATTTAAATCTGAGTGACAATTCCGGATCAATGCTAAAGGGGACTCGGGCTGTTTCTGGGTCAGGGGGCGTGGTCCGCATCTTCAGCAGGTGATGACAGAGAGCCAGTCTTCTTCAGCCCTCTGGAAAAGCCTTTTCTTTCTTTCTTTCTTTCTTTCTTTCTTTCTTTCTTTCTTTCTTTCTTTCTTTCTTTCTTTCTTTTATATATTGTTAGAATTATGCTCATCTACTTAAGTTAATTAAATAAGATTTTGTTGTCTATAAATGATTAATTTTATGGTTTGATTTAAAAAAGTTCGAAATGGCCTCTAACAAAATCAGTTTAGATTAGAAAAAAAAGACAGTGAGCACAACTTGAACTTCCTCTAGCATGCGCAAATACTTCCTACTTCATCTGAAAGAAAAGTGTTTTAAAATAAAACATTTGTTTTATCAGATAATCTGTTCTAAACCAAAAATCACAACCTTTAGAAATTAGGAGCTTTTATTTTGAAGGTTTGCGGCGGAAGTCAGCTGGTTGTGTAATGTGTGTGTTTTAACCTGGGCAGTGACGGAACAACAAAAGAAGAGCGTGTGTGTGTGTGTGTGTGTGAGTGAGAGAGAGAGAGAGAGAGAGAGAGAGAGAGAGAGAGAGAGAGAGAGAGAGAGAGAGAGAGAGAGAGAGAGGATCAGTCAGAAAAACGGATCCATCAGGATGTCTTTCCAGAACAAGAAGAACTGCACGAGACCCGCGGTAGGTCAAACCCGAGCCGAACCGGGCTCAGCCAGGCTGTAAGGACTAAATAGGATGGGTTAGCGGGAATCAGAGGGGAGTGTCCGGTGAGGCGGATGCTGCAGCTCCGCATGTCAATCAGTACCGGTGCCATACCGGGGCTAAACTGGGCCGGATCCTCAGCTGCAGGCTCTGGTCCAGGTCTTTAGTCCATACTACTCCATTCTGGCCCATCCTGGTCCGGTCCTGTCAGATCTTCCTGGCTCTGCTCGTTTTTGTCCGTTTTGAAGGAGTGTAGCCGGTGGGATGACGAGGAATGAATAAAAAGATGAAATAATGTTAATTTCTGCCTTCATGTTCCAACAGAAGACAAAGAAATGATTCTCTTATTAATGAGATTCGAATTAAACCAAACGCCATTTTTAGCAAACACTAAAACCGTTTATGAGAGATCTACTGATTCTTCATTTCATCAGTTTGTAGCTTCATGAAATGCTTCATGTTAGATTTATGTTTTTAATGTCCATGTAAAGAAGTCTTCGTAGTAATGAAACAAGCGAAATAAAATCTGAAAAAATAATAAAAACCTATTATTATTATTATTATTATTATTATTATTATTATTATTATTATTATTATTATTATTATTATGCTAGTGTTGCTATTTAATATTGTTATTATTGTTGCTGCCTTTAGTATCATTAGTATTACTGTTGTTTTTATTTATTTTTTGTCCTCCTTTTAGTCATTGTATTAAATATTGTAATTTCGGTTTAATATGAAATTCTTGCAATTTGAATGAATTTTGTTTGATCTTTACTTTCTTTTTCATCTGTATTTTGATGTATTTATTTTAATTGTTTCTACAGCCAGGAAGTGGCTCACTCTGTCCTTCAAATAAAATATTCTGCTAACTGAGATCTTTCTGCCAACATGAGTAAATATTCAGTCAATGACTGAAAAATCAAATTTAAAGTAATTCATTCAATGAGAAAAGTTCTAAAGACGTCCTTCTGACCCAGCATCCTCTCTGTCCGTTTCCAGAGCGACCGGCTCATCATCAAAGGAGGAAAGGTCGTCAACGATGACCAGTCTTTCTATGCTGACGTCTACGTCGAGGACGGGACCATCAAGTAAATATACTCATTTTAATTATGGTCATAAAGCTGACTCTCTTCTGCTTCTCACTGACATCATTGTACTTCCTGTCATGTGATCCAATCAGACAGATTGGGGAGAACCTGATCGTTCCTGCTGGAGTTAAGACGGTGGATGCATATGGCCAGCTGGTCATTCCTGGAGGAGTGGACGCCAACACCAACCTGCTCACTCCGCAGAAAGGCCTTAATCCTGCCGATGACTTCTACAGCGGGACCCGCGCAGCCGTGTCCGGAGGAACCACCACCATCAGTCAGATCACAGACCACAATCACCAGATCACTGACCACAACCATCAGATACTCAGATTATTTTACTTTATAGATTATAATCAGTTATCACCACATCAGATGGATTATTCTGTTCATCAATATTATTATTTAGATTACCATTCATCTCTAATCTGCATCACTCAGATTATTATTAACAAACTTTAGATTATTCAGGTTGTAATGAATTATGTCACTGAGCAGATAACTATTGGCATCATTCAGATTATAGAGGCTATAACTACAAGCCACCATCACTGAGATTAAAGCTATAATTAACAGTTAGATTATAATCTGTAATCAGATATTTATTAAAACCCCTATCGGTCAGAAATAATCAATAATATTTTTATGATAATCTATCACTCAGATTATAATCCACCAGATTATGATCGATAACATTAACCAGATTATTGATGTGTGGCTGTGTTCAGTTGACCATGTGCTCGTGGAGCCGGGGACTAGTTTACTGTCTGCGTTCGATCAGTGGAAGGAGACGGCAGAGCAGAGGGCGTGCTGCGACTTCTCTCTTCACCTGGACATCACGCGATGGCACGATGGCCTGTACGAGGAGCTGGAGACGCTGGTCAAAGATCAAGGTGAGAGGAAGCCAAATATGCTCACTTTTTAAACATCAGTCTCCCTATGTTGACTAATTTGCATAGCAGGTAGAGATCTCTGTGTTACCTATAGTTCTTGTGTTCCAGGTGTGAACTCATTCCTGTTCTTCATGGCTTACAAAGACAGATATCAGAGCTCTGACTCTCAGGTAAAAAAACATCTAAAGGTGCAGAACAGGTTTCACATTAATGGACATCGTCTTTACCGATCTTTTATCTGCCTTATGTTTCAGCTCTATGAGGCGTTTGGGGTCCTCAGAGATCTTGGAGCCATCGCACAGGTCCATGCTGAAAATGGTGACATCATCGATGAGGTAATTAAGTCAGTCATAAAGTCACTCTCATTATTATAATAATTATTATTGTTGATACTGTTTTTACATGTTCACACTGGTTAAAACTTGTTTTTCTGGTTTGTTTTTCAGGAACAGAAGAAGCTTCTTAGTCTTGGCATCACAGGACCTGAGGGACATGTCTTGTCTCACCCTGAAGAGGTGCATACACCTGGGACACACCTGTAGAGTGACCCATCACACCTGGGACACATCTGTAGTGGAACCCACCACATCTGTGACTCTGTTGTGTTGCTCTGTGTGTTCCAGGTGGAGACAGAGGCCGTGTATCGAGCCATTACGATTGCCAAACAGGCCAACTGTCCACTCTATGTTACCAAGGTGATGAGCAAATCTGCTGCTGATGTCATCGCTAAAGCCAGGAAGAGAGGTGAAATCATTTTCCATCACTCCTTTAATAATCTCTCTGGATTGTTAAGTGTCAGATTGAACCTGATCTTTCTTCCTCATGTTCTTTGGAAGAACCAGAGTCCTAAGCTTTTGGTTTTTGGCTGATGGCAGCTCCAAAAAATAGACCCAGTTTGGTTTCAGTTTAAACCACAACTTTTTTGCTTCTTAAGTGTTTTTTTAATCATATCAACATGATCTGGACAGAGTCCATAACAACCTCTGAACTCAGTTCTCCAGTAAAAATAAAGAAGAAATCACAAGCCTTTGAGTATCAGAGAATCTAAAACATCAGCTCAAAGATGGTCCTTCTTAGTGAGGCAGTCCATCAAGAGCCCCTCCTTGGTGTTCTACTGTTACCAAATTTAAGTTTGAAATTCCTAAAATATAATCTGAGTAGAAACGTAGTGCTCTGTAGCGTGAATGTTCCATGAAGTGCCTTTGTGACAGCTGGCGAAAGTTGACCCTTCGGTAAGCAGTCAGGAACCCCTGCCTGTGACAGTCCGTCTCACTTGGGACCCAAAACCAAAGGACATCACAAGGTAGAGTACCTGCAAACTAATAACCATGCCACACATTCTTTGGATTTCTCTTCAGGTATGGTGGTGTATGGAGAGCCAATCACAGCAAGCCTGGCCACAGATGGCTCTCATTATTGGTCCAAAGATTGGGCAACAGCTGCAGCCTTTGTAATGAGCCCACCTCTGAACCCTGACCCGTCAACTCCACAGTACCTGACTTCCCTCCTAGCATGGTAAGTTTGACGCCGCCCCTCTGTTAGCATGATTGGTATGACTTCACCCTTCTTCTTCTTCATGTGTTGTGGATTAACCAAAAAGTGTGTGCTGTGTTTCTTTAGTGGAGACCTTCAGGTGACATCCAGTGCTCAAGCAAGCTTCTCCACAGCTCAGAAAGCTGTTGGTAAAGATGACTTTACTTTGATCCCAGAAGGGACCAATGGGATTGAGGAGAGGATGTCCGTGGTGTGGGATAGAGCTGTGGTAAGATCAGCACAGGAGAAAAACAAGGACATTCAAAGTGTTGAGTTGAAGTATTTCATGAAAAGCTTCCGTCAGATTGACTGATTCATTAGTTCTTGGTTGATTGATTGATCTTATATTTCTTGATGTGTGTTTCTATTGGTTTCTGTAGTCCACAGGGAAGATGGATGAGAACGAGTTTGTTGCAGTAACAAGCACCAACGCTGCAAAGCTCTTCAACATTTACCCTCGCAAAGGTATGCCCTCAGACACTTGCGTTATTCTGCAGAGACAGAGAAATCCTATCATTAACAGATATTTGTATAACTGGTGGTTCTGTCACCCCCAGAGGTCAATAAGTGTGTATTTCCTATTTATACCTATCAACCTGAAAGTAGTAAAGGTAACTGGATGAAAAAGCTCTTTAATTAACCCAGGATAAACTTCTTGAGACTAAATCCTCAAGAGTTTAATTGTTAACTGATCCTGAAGTTCACGACAATGTATCGTCTTCCATCGTTCAGGAAGGATTGCTGTAGGATCCGACGCTGACATTGTTGTTTGGAATCCAAAAGAGACACGAACTGTTTCTGCCAAGACCCACAACCTGGTAACAACTCATTGATCATCATGATCAATGTCCATTCATCCTTCATCATAACTTGATCCTCCTCCGCCTCACACACGCCTGTCTGTGTGCAGACTCTAGAAGTCAACATCTTGGAGGGTTTGGAGTTTCGGGGAACAGCATCAATGGTGATCAGCGGAGGTCGAGTTGTCCTGGAGGATGGAAAACTTAATGTGTCCGAAGGTTCAGGACGTTTTGTCCCTAGAAAGGCTTTCCCAGACGCAGTCTACAAGAGGATTCGGGCCCGCAGCAAGGTAACTAACCATCAGGTTATTCATCAGACACGTGTCCTCAATTTTTTGGTTCAGTTTTGATCCTGGTTTAGTCCTCCAGACCTGCTAGTTGACCCCCAGAACTGCTCGTCAACCTTGTAGCCTACTGGTAAACGTTTGATCTACCTTACTTGTTAACTTCTTCACTACATTTTTACTTTTTTTACTTCATTGCTTCCTAACCAGCTGACAGAGATCAGGTGTTTACAGTTACCCCTTTTCCATAAAAAGAACCAGGTGCTGGTTGGGTGCTAGTGTTAGTGCTTAGTTGGTTCTACTCAGGATCTTCCTAAGAACCAGTTTGGTTTTCCATCGGCAAGGAGCTGAGTTGGAGCCACGTCATTGTGTCAGTGTAAACCGTCAGTACCTCACTGCAGACTGTAACAGACTTGGTGGATTGTTCGTGTTAGATAATGGAGAAATTGTTACTGTTAAGATGAGTTATTGTGTGCTTGAGAATTACAAGGCTCAGTGAAAGCATCACCAGCGATGGGCGGTTCAGCAGCCAACGCCTGTGTGTTGCAAAGGGCAACATCTGGTAGAGAAAACTGTAGCCTATGTGGAAGTGCTAAAAGTTGCTGTTCATGGAGAATCCGCTGGAGGCTGGCTACAGGAAGATCGGAAGTCACGTACACACCAAGCCAAAAAAACAGACTTTTACGCCATTGAAAAGCATATTTGCAGCCAGCAAAGAGCTGGTGCTTGCTAAGCACCTGTTTTTAGCACCTGGAGCCAGTGCTTTGTCGGTGGGAACAAAAAGAACTGGTGCTAACCCAGGAACTAGCCTGGAACTAGCACTTGAACCAGCTCTGTGGAAAAGGAGTAAGTGAGTAAACAGATAAGCCAGTTTGTTTTGTGTTTATCAGAGGATCACCTACAGGTAATCTGACAGATTAAGCAGTTGTTGGAAGGTTTTAGCCGCACAGAGATCTCTCTAGTTCAGCCTATTAAAACTAAAAGTGGGTTCAGATGAACTGGTTGATGAAACCTGACCTTCACTTGTTGGGTTTTTAGTTTCTATTTGTTTTTGTCTCAGATGGCTGAAGCTCGGGGTGTTCCAAGAGGAAACTATGACGGTCCAGTTCATGATGTCATCAGTATGACAAAGTCGGTCCCACCCACTCCAACCACTCGGGGCCCCACCTGTCCCAAAACCCTGACTGGTCCCCGAAACCTGCATCAGTCTGGGTTCACCTTGGCAGGTAGATATCACACAATCTGAACAAACACACATGAACAGTTTGAGAAATGCAGTGGGTAAAAACAGGTGATGAAGATCTCAACCAGAAATAATATCAACATTTCTGATAAATACCTTTCATCTTTCTTTTCATCTCTCTTCCTTTAGGAGCTCAGATTGACGACCATATACCTCGTCGCTCTACTCAGAGGATTGTGGCACCACCTGGTGGAAGATCTAATATTACATCCTTGTCTTAGATAAGAATCGAGCTGATTCTTTCAGTTTCACAGCAACAGATGTCTGACATTAGAAAATTCTATTGAAGTGATGCGCCAACCCAGCCATGACACTAAATTTGGTCTTCTCCAATCCTTAGAATTCCTATGAGTCTACTTCAGCAATTATCTTAGCTCAAACTTCCTAAATTTGTGACTTCAGCATCAGAGTTCAACTTCACAACAAAAGTACTTCATGTAGTTTACAGTTTTACAATGATCTTACCTGCGGTATCAAGACTTAAATTATAAGTCAGTCCTAAACCAACCTTGCTTGGTAAAAATCAAATCTAATGAGTCCTTAGAAGTAAACTGCACACATAGTTCTAAATCATTTGACATAACTCTAAACAGTAACTTAATGAACTTCAATAATAATGATTTAAATTCTGAATTGTGCAAACTAAAAATAAAGATAAATTAAGATTAATCTGCTAATACTGCCTGACCAAAAACCACTTAACTTATCCTATAACTAGGATACTGCTAGTACTGAGAGTAACTAAGAGACTACAACAACAAAACCCTAACAACTACAACGAAACATGACTAAAAGACTACAACTACAACACCCTGACAACTACAACAAAACATGACTAAAAGACTACAACTACAACACCCTGACAACTACAATGAAACATGACTAAGAGACTACAACACCCTGGAACCTGGACCTGAGAGTTACTAATAAACTACTGTTTCCCTCTTCAACAGTATAACACGGTGACTAACTTTCACTTCCTGTTTTGACACGTTTGGGGAAACCTGACATAATTTCATCTCATCTGTCTTTGATGTGACACTCTGGTTCCGTTCACTTTGTCTTTCAGAGCTCTCTGAATGCTCTCTAAACACTTTAGTATTACAAGTCGTAAACTACTACTGCAGTTCATGTCGTGGTTTGAAGGAAATACTTCTCGTGTACATTCATTTTTAATGATGAGGATTTTTTTTAACTTAATTTACTTCCCGGACAAACTCTTCCCGGCTAGTATTCATCTGTAGGTGTCAGTCTGAACCACATCTTGCATCTTGCATTAAAATGTCACCCTATTATAGTCATGATATTATGAATGATGTTTAGCAGCATCAGCCTGTGGTGTCGTAATGTGTTCAGTCCTGATCAGTGTTTATATTGATCTGATTTAGTCCAGACTGGCTGAGCTAGACTGCAGGTTTGGTCAGGACCAGCTTAGAATCTTAACGTGCTGATTCATTATTGATGTAACTTCTATTTATTGATTCAGTCTGGAAAAAAAATGGACGATCACCATTTGATCTTTGTGGACCTCAGAATACTGAGACAATATAAATGGTGCTTATAGATCCAGATGAAGCCTGCAAGTAGCAATCCCTTCAGAAGCATGTCCCCTCGGGTCAACAGATTTCCTCCTAACGAACACGCTGTCACCATAGAAAGACAGGGGCTGACAGAGCTGGCCCCTCCCCTTTGTGCAATGTGACCTGTAGCCTTTGAAGGGATTTTTTTACAGTGTATCTGATTCATAGGTTCATTTGATACCATGATCATTTTGTATTTTTTATAGTTTTTGTAACCTAGCAGTTAGCATCAGTGAGGTTAGTGCTAAGCTACAGTTCAGTTTTCAGGATCCACAGGCAGCCATGGTGGTACCAAACATGTTGGCACCAATAAATGAAGACCGAGATGAAAGTGGGAACAGATTGGGACAACTTTTAGTCATAGGAATACCAATCTGACGGGAGAGATGCAAGAACTGTAGCCAGTAAGGTTCAAACCTTGTTTTAGCACACACAGAGAAGCAGCAGATGAAGGGTTAAAGGGAGGGCAAATTAGGGGCGGGGCATCTTTGATTGACAGATGGATGTGATGTAGCTTTTAGCCAGGTGGCGAGGCTCTGTCAGAGTGTGGGTCCTGCAGGCTGGATTGTTTAGCTATCATTGTTTCTGTCTTCAGATGCACTGGAGCCAGTACGGAGGAAATAAACTCTTTTTATACCCAGAATGCTTTGCAGACTGTGTACTAGGGTTTTCCATGGTGACAGTGCACCTGTAGTTTTTCCCGTGGTGAATGTCAATCTTGTGATAAAAGATGCATGAATAAACTGTGTGGAAAAAAAAACAGAGTGAGGAGTGTGTTTATTTAACATCTCTGAGCCTGCAAACACACCATAACTCCTCCCATCATCCAGTGACATCATGTTCAATATATTCAAAGAGATTTCCTGATAAAGCATTTTATATAAATAACTGAGCGGTGAGGTTACAGGAACAAAACAATAACAGATCAGTTAAATTAAAGCTCGAGTAAGCGAAGACGATAGTTATTATATTTCAGCGAGGAGTTCTTAAGTGATTGTATTTTGTGTTTTTATTTTCCTTTCATTTTTTTCAGTGGTTTAAGGAACATTTTCAATTTATTTACCAAAATCACAAATCAAGGGAGAAATTTCAGTGTCCTGTTTTTATGCATAACAAATTTGTAAAGGCATGAAAATTATATCACAGCAGAATCATCAGATTTAATCTTTTTATCTTTACACCAAAATTAAAAATGTTTGTTGAAAATAAATCTGGAACAGATTGACTTTTTATCTTTATATTTGATGGAAGAACCACTTCTACATAATCCACATTTGGTTATAAAAGTCAGAACTCAGAGGTCTGACTTTAATCTCAGAGGATTGACTTTAATTTTAGAGGACTGATTTTAATCTCAAAGGACTGATTTTAATCTCAAAGGACTGATTTTAATCCCAGAGGACTGATTTTAATCTCAAAGGACTGATTTTAATCCCAGAGGACTGACTTTAATATCAAAGGACTGATTTTAATCCCAGAGGACGGATTTTAATATCAGAGGACTGACTTTAATCCCAAAAGGTCTGACTTTACTCTCAGAAGTCTTCTGTAGAACTGTTTCTCACAGGACTTCAGATTAAGTTCAACTCGGCTACAGAAAAACACAGACGATCATTTTTAATCCCAGAAACAGCTGATTCAGGATGTTTCACACAAACCACGGATACAAACATGTTTCACAAGGAGGAACTATTTATCAACGAGTTTAAAAGTCACGTGGCGGACTGGCTGCGCTGATGACGTGATTAAACCGTGAAGGTGAAGTCACGTGGTATAGACTGCCATGCAAAAGTCTACAGCTTCACCTGGACCCGAGGTGAGTCCAAGCAGAGGCGGTTTATGTGCTCAGTTAAAAACTGCATCATGAATCATCACATTGACTAAAGGGTTAATAAGCGCTCCCTGTCACGCGCTGTGTCAGCTCACACGGTAGGACCATCTGCTCTTTGATCAGTCAGCCTGCGCGTGTCACCTGTCGATGTGTGGAACTGCAGGAGAAAACCAGCAGTGTCTACTGACTGGACTGAAATTCAGTTTGTATCAGGCAGTATGAGAAAACTTACAAAATCTACGGTATACCGAAAATTCCCGGATGTCCTACTGAACATTTGTCAATATTGTTTCCCACAATGCACAGCGTTAATGTTGTTCGACTATGCGGTTGGCAATCATGTTTTGGTGAGTTACTATAACATAGTGCGATAGAAGCGAAGTGATGCGAAAGAAACAAAGTTAAAACTTAAGTTATAGTCTTCAAAGAGGAGTTTATTTCTACAGATTCATCAAAGCAAAAAAAAAAAAAACTCTGATTAACTTAAAAAACACCCCAAGAATTAAAGTATTTTTTCCATGAACTGTAAAAATAAAAAGTCGGTCTGTTCTTAATTATTTTCAATAAGCCATAAACCTTTTGTTGTGGGAATAAAAATCAAATCTGATGGTTTAGTTGTAATAATGTTTAATGCCTGTTCAAATTTTTACACATAAGAAACAGGACCATGAAATTTCTCCCTGAATGTTTTTCTTTATTAATTTAAAATAAACCATAAAAAGACAAAAATATGATTACTAAAAAGAAATCTTTGCTAGAATATAACTGTTCTCTTCCTTTGCTCTATTCTGTTTATTTACATTAATATTTTATAATAAATGTTAAAAAAAATCCATCAGCTGTAGTTCTGTTTTCCTGAACTGAAAACCAGAGTAGCATCCTACGAGACAGAGCCAACAGAACAGACAGACTACAGACCACATTCTAAAGCAGTAGGCAGTAGGCAGTATGCAACGCCTACAGACTGAACTCACATGTCATCTGTAGCAGGTGGTTTGGAAAAAAGCCAGAGCCTGTGCTGCGAGGTACCTCTGCAGAACCTGGTGTGTTTCTCCAGGAAGAGGAGCCAGACTTAGAACAGCTGAAACTAATACAGGGACGTTTCAGGAGAGACCTGCAGGTCTGACCCTAAAGGTTTTAATCTGCAGGTCTGATGCTAAAGGTTTTAATCTGCAGGTCTGACGCTAAAGGTTTTAATCTGCAGGTCTGATGCTAAAGGTTTTAATCTGCAGGTCTGACGCTAAAGGTTTTAATCTGCAGGTCTGACCCTAAAGGTTTTAATCTGCAGGTCTGACCCTAAAGGTTTTAATCTGCAGGTCTCATGCTAAAGGTTTTAATCTGCAGGTCTGATTTAAGGTCTAATCCATAATCTTGTGTTTCACGCTGCAGACCCATCAGTCCTGATGGGAGAGTCCCGGCTCATTGCAGAGGAGCTACTCGCTCTTTGTCTCCAGAGGATCAACATGGAGGAAATCTCTGTTAGCACAGAGCAGGGTGAGAACACACACACACACACACACACACACACCAAACAATCAATCAGTCGTTAGTTTTACAGCACTAAATTAAAGGGCACCATGAGCTCTTTAAGACAAGACGGGTCGTTAACACAAAGAGATGGATTTGAAATTCCACTCCAAATTTTTTACTGAGCCCAGTGAGGAGACAGCAACACTGGAGAGGTGTGTGAGGATGGTTTTATATCCTGTCCGGTGTGTGAAGATGGTTTTATTTCCTGTCAGAGGTGCTGGAAGTGGTGAAGAACTTTGAGTCTGTGAGGAAGCGATGGCTTCACGCTGAGCTGGAGCTGAAGAAATATAAGGAGCTGCTGGTGAAGTCGGACGTGGCCAAAGCTGCTCTGGAGGTGAAGCTGAAACATGCCAGAAACCAGCTCGACGTGGAGATGAAGAAACGCTACAAGGTGGAGGGAGACTACCAGTACCTGGTTAGTGCTCAAAGAACACAGAGGAAATACACACAGGGCACACACAGAAAAGGAAAGGAAAGGAGGCAGATAGGGAGAAAGGAAAGAGGCCTGTAGGAAGTTTCTGCCCACAGGGGGCGCTGACAGCTCCTCTTCTTCTGTTTGTCTGTCCTACAGCAGCGGCAGATGCAGCTCATGTGTGACATTCTTGTTCACGACAGCAGATCGAGTGCTGCACTGAACGACGAGCAGAAATCTTTGCTCGCCACCTTCGAGCACAGAGGAGGAAACACAACACTGCACCGCAGCAATAAACGGTGAGAGAGCAGATTAGAGATTCAGATTTAAGGTTGAGATCCAGATTAACGATACAGAATATGTTTTAATGTATTCATTTCTGGGCCTTTTAAGCACAGCACAGCTGAAGAAGTGTGTGGAACTGGTACAGCAGGAAATGAATTCAAACACTCAAACTGTATGATCAAATAAACCCTGAATTTGTTCTGCCAGGCTCTCTGTGATCGACGAGTCCTCCTTCCTGTCACATTCAGACATCAGCTACGACCGCACAGACGACGACGTGGTACGTTCACAAACGCTGGTAAATTAAGGGCCAATAAAAACTTGTTTTCCAACAAAAGTTCTGTAATAATCCAGGTTTGTTCCAGCTGCCTGTGAGAACTGTTGTTGTTTTTGTTGTTTTATCACTATGAGTGGAAAATGTTGCAGAGGGACTTTTTTCTGTTTCAGGATCTTGACACTACGATGATGAAACCTCTGAGATCTCGAGTCAGAGAGAAAAGAGTAAGTCAGAGTTTCAAATGCACCTGTTGACGAGTGATACATGTGATGTGTGATGCAGATGTTTGTGATTCTGTAATTTGAATTTTTAGTCCTGTTGTTGTGCTGTTTGGTGGCTGTTGTGTCTGTTCTGACTCGTCCTTGTGTTGTGGTTTTTTGCAGCGCTCGTCGATGGGACCGTCTCTTTGCGTTCCGGCTGTGAAACGAGGGAGGAGCGGGAACTCTTCGGCAGAGCTGCTGGAGAATAAACCTGTGGAGAAGGTAAACACACCTGGCTCACAGAAAGGTGCTGTGTGGACGTCACACTGACAGGTTAAAGAAGAAGAAGAAAATATCTTTTAAAACAGAAAGTTAATGTCAGAGATACTTCAATGAATCAAACTTTTGACTCGCACTCTGAAATGTCTGTTGTAGCACTTTGCTGCGTTTCACAGCTCTGATTGGTTTTCCTTTCAGGAGTTAATCTGTGTGGAACACTGGTTTTCAAATCTTGGACATTAAAACAGTCTTAGTTTTCTTGATTAGAAAAACTCATGTTTAGCAGAATGCGCTGTGATTGGATGCATCTTGCTGATCACTTTGTGTTTGTTGTGATCACCTGGGAAAAACACTCAGTATTAAAAGATTTTCTGCAGAACATCAGGAACTGTCTCTTTTATAGGAAGTTAAAATATCAGAGCAGTGGAAATAACGGCCTGTATGTTTGTGGCTCAGGAGGTAGAAACGATCCTTAAAGCATCTGTGACTGCTCCAGAGGCTGGAGGTCAGATCCACATGGTTCTGGGAATCACACAAGAGGACGTGAAGAACCCGACCAGGACTGTCACCCAGGAGTGCACACTCTCTGTGGGAGGAGAAGGAGGTGTTGATCATTTACCTTATCATTTTCCGTTGCCTCTGCTTTTTTGGTCCTGAAGAAGTCTGATACAGTTAACTTCGAAAGATTTTTACATATTGCATTTCCCCAACACATTTGGCAAACATTTGACCGAGCGTTCTCTGAGTGATGAACAGGTCACGCCTCTTACGGCTCTGAAATGTATTGTAATTTATCTCAGAACCACTTTCTGCTCCCCAGACCAAACATCTGTGTGGTTCCCTGATGATGAGATGACGACGGAGCCTGAAATCGAAACACCTTCTATGAACAGATCAGCAGCTGGACCATCGTACATCTCCAGAGTCGGGAAAACCATCAAACACGTTTTCTTGTCTAAAACGGTACAGAAGCAAAAACATGAATCAGAACATTGATGGTTAAACTGCCAGAAAAACTGATGGTGGTGGGGGGGTTCAGCTGGTTTTAGGATGGTTCTGGTTCATTATTTAGAGCTTAGGATTCATGTGAACCTGAGGAACATCTGAGGTTACAGATTTAGTAGGAAAACGATGTTTCAGCTTTAAAGTTATGAATTCTTCTCTGATCAACAGAAATATGTTTGTTTTATCAAATTCACATTTTCAGAATGCTGTTCCCTTTGCAGGTGATTCGACCTGAGACCTGCTCGCCGTGTGGAAAGAGAATCCGCTTTGGGAAGATGGCGATGAAGTGCAGGAACTGTCGAGCCGTCGCTCATCCAGAGTGCAAACACAAAGTTAATGACTGTTGTTCTGTTGCTGTAACGTCGGGAGGTTCAGCCAAACAACAGGTACCTGAGAGGCAGTGAGGGAGATGATCAGATGCTCCCAAAAATAATTCAGAATATTGTTGTTTATACCATTTACTTCATCATGAATTATAAAACCTCAGACTGTATCAGGATGAGAATACGTCTTTCCTTTAAAAAAAATTAAACATTCAGATTAAAACTTTAAGTATTAACTTTTTTACTACCATTCACGTTTGGATAAAAAAGTACCAATGATGCCCACAGGGGGGTGCCAGAGAGTTAAATGTGAGATTAAATGGGGTACGAATAATTTGGTCCATTTTGGGTTTCTTCTCATCAAAAATGGAGGAGGAGAGTGAGGATGAGGAGGAGGAGGAGAAAAAGCTGTGCATATCCAGTGGGAGTTATCTTTACGTAATTGTGATGAGGATGAGGCTCCAGGTGTGGATTTAAAGAGAAGAGTTATTCATGGAGGCAGTTATAGCCACCCTGTCACTTTGCAGAACTTGTTGGAGGACTTCGCTCCAGTGAACCATCCCCGAGTTCCTCAGCTGGTGGTGGAGTGCGTGGCTGAGATTGAGAGGAGGGGCTTAGAGGAGGTGAGCTTTACAAACCCTGAAATCACTACACGGTGTATTCTCTTCCCCTGATGTTCTCCTGACGTTCCCTCCTCCAGAGAGGGCTGTACCGGGTGTCCGGAGGGGAACGTCTGGTGAAGGAGCTCAGAGACAGATTCATTCAGGGGAAAGCTCCGCTCATGCTCAGTAAGATCTCTGATGTTCATGTGATCTGTGGTCTCCTGAAGGACTTCATGAGGAAACTGAAGGAACCTCTGCTCACCTTCAGACTGCACAGAACCTTCATGGAGGCCTCAGGTTTGAAACTCCTGCTGTAAGGCTGAGACATGAATGGTGTTTTTGAACTGCTCTAATCTCTAATGGTAAAAGTTGATGGTCTGTGATCAGTTCTAAAGGATGTTCATGTGTCTCAGAGTTGACCGATGAAGATAACAGCACCGCCGTCATGTATCAGGCCATAGCAGAGCTGCCCAAGGCAAACAGGGACACACTGGCCTTCCTCATGCTTCACTTACACAAGTAAGACCCGAATCTGCTCTCAGCTCTGCTGCCTGTAACTGAAAGAAGCTGATTGGTCAGCTTCTCTCACTTTCTCTTCATCTCTGAGCCTTTGTCTCTCACCTGTCCCTGTTTTGTGTTGTCGTCTCTTCAGGTTTTGTCCTCGTCTCAGTGGAGTTGTTTCCGTTTCAGTGTTACCTTTTAAAAAACCTGATGATGGCTTGGAGCAGCTGGTTCTGGTTCCATAAACTCTTGTGTTCCTGTTTTTTGTGTGTCTCAGGGTGATGAGGAGTCCTCGGTGTCAGATGGATCAGAATAATTTAGCCCGGGTTTTCGGACCCACCATAGTTGGACACAGGATGTCTGAGCCATCTCCAACAACCATCATGAGAGACACCAACACGCAGCCGAAGGTCAGAGTTTTAGAGACTGGTTCATTAAGTGGATCCTGTTGTTTCTGTTACAGTGCTGAGCCCTGTCCATTCATGAGCTCTGATTTTGTGGTCTCAGGTGATCTGTCGGTTGTTGTCCCTGCCTGAAGCCTACTGGAAACGTGTTCTCTCTGTCCACATGGAACAGACTTCGTCCTCGTCCTTTGGGACTTCCAATCAGGATGTTGGACCTGGTGAGTTCCTCTGACGTCCTGTCCACAGAGTGTTTTCATATTTTCTCCTCTTGACTTCATGGAATTTCAAACTAAAGGGTTAAATTTGACTCTTTCTTCTTCTGTGTTGTTCCAGGACGGCTCTTTAAACCGCTGACGTCTCCAGACTTGAACAGTTACAACCAAACTTCCAATTATGGATCTCTGAGAGGCCGAATCAGGACTCCAATCAACATTCCCACCAGCAGGTAAGACCCCCAAAGGTGAAACATCCGGGTTCGTTTTGAAGGAATGTTTACAATGGCCATCCAAACCGTGCTGAACTCAAGCACGATTCCCCCCTCCCCGTGGCGGCACCACTCCGCTGGTCAGTACGGCCCGTGATCACACCACTCCAACGTGAACCAGACTTTAGGCACTTTATGAACCGTCTGTTTACATGGAGTGCGGTCTCATCAGTCAGCACAGTGAGACAGAGAACGTGATGACGACTTTAGAAACTTTTTGGCTCATGTTTAGTTGTTTTGGTCTGAAACGGTCCTCTAACGCCCCCGTTACTGAAACTCATGAAGACTCAAACTGGATCGTGAGTGGGTCAAAAGACAAAGAGCTGATCAAACCTAGTCTTTACGTGACAAGAAGTCATCTGTGTGCGTTTCCTTTTTAAACACAGTTCAGACACTTTGCATTATGGGTAATTGAGTTGGTGAATCTGGATTTTGGTTTTGACTGAAGTTTTTTTTTTTCCCTCTTCAGTCGAGTTGAACCAGGAAGGAGGTTTTTCACATCACCCAGCTGATCCTGATGCATGCAGATATCACACACACACACACACACACACCCAGGAAGCTGTTAAAACACGCAGTATTAACAGGATAGTGTCTGAAGATAACACAAACTGGCTAAACTTCCTGTTTCTGTAAGGATGAGATGATTCTTTATTTAAACTGTTTAAAAATTTACTAAACCTGTAAAAAAAAAACCCACAAAAAAGAGATTAGACTCGCCTCACTCAGGTGTTTCAGGTAAACTGGGCTCACTCGGGTGTATTTTGTTAAACCATGTTTTGGGTTGAAATATTGTAAATGTAGAAAAATAAAGAAGTGTCATTCTGCTGCTGATTATTTTCTTTTCGTGTTAGCGTGTCGGTAAAAATGTGACCTGAAAGTTCACAGAGACAACCAACCAGTGAAGGTTTTTAAATGTTGTCATCAGATGAACTGAGAGTATCTGTGGTAATGGCTGGACCGCACTGACCCACAGTTAGAGAAGTGAAGAAACACTCAGAAACATAAATCAGTAATAAACTGGATCTGATTGGACAAACCCTCACATTCATTACAGGCCAATCAGAGTAACGAACATAATGCTTTTCAGTTCTGAGCTTCAACCACACCTGAGCAGAGCCACAGGTGTGCTGTGGTTGTTGTGATTAAACATGGAGACAACTGTAGTGTGATGTCACTCCTGAGTGTAGGTTGTGTTTGATGAATGATCGTTAATAGAGCAGAAATTAGACTCCAGGTAACTTACACAGCAGAGCGCAGAGTGCCGTTAAACCATGGTGAAGGATTCAGCATTTCTCTGTTTCACTCTTTATTTCAATGATTTGATAAAATACTTTTTAATCTGAGATACTGGATTTATGATTTCCATGAGCATTAGGCGAACATAATCAAAAGTCTGACAAAGTATTCCACCTTACATCCAGTGAAGGGAGTAAAAAAGTGTTTACCTTTTGACATAAACAATGATAAAATGAACTACACGGCTTTTCATGTAGATTCATTTATTATTAGCTTATCGATCAGTTCAAACAAATAAGACTTCACTTCTTCTGATCGTTCAGAAGAGACTTCGTTTCACTCTGCCAGTCCAACACTCCATCCATGGGACGGCAGCCATCCTGAGAGAGAGAGAGGGAGAGAGAGAGAGAAAGAGAGAGAGACTGTTACTGTCATCAGCTGTTCATTGTGTGTTCATCGGGTGCTTGTCAGGTGTCACTGTGTGTTCTTCAGGTAATTGTCATGTGTTCGTCGGGTGTTCATAAAGTGTTCACTGGACGTTCGTTGTGTGTATGTGGGGTGTTGTGTGGTCGTCGTGTGGTCGTCAGGTGGTCGTCAGGTGTACCTGGTTGATGATGTTTGTGTCTGCTCCGTGCTGCAACAACAGCTGAACAATTTTACATCTGTTTAGACGAACAGCATCATGAAGAGGTGAGTCACCCTCCTGTAGAGAGAAACACACACAGGTACACACACAGATACGATTTATATATGCACCTGTGTTATTGTGTTTGTGTGTGTGTGTGAGAGATTAAGTCTCACTTTGTCCTGTGTATTAATTTCAGCTCCACACTGAATCAGATGCTCAACACAGTCCTGATGTCCGGTCCTCACAGAGACATGAAGAGGAGTGCTGTCCAGCTACACACACACACACACACACACACACACACACACACACACACACAGAGTGATGTTAAATGCGTAAGTGGTTCTTTGTTTTCTTATTTGTAATGTTGCAGTTTCAGAGTGATGTCATATGAACAGTTTATGTGTGTAGTAGTGGAAGTCGTCCTGTGTGTAGTATCACCTGTTCTGCAGTAACACCTGTAGGAATGAGCCCCGTCACATAGTTTATGGTTTCACTTTAAGCAGTTTGCTCTGGACTCTAAGTACCTGCAGGTCTAATAACACCAGCAGCAGTAACGGTGGTGAAATATAACCTGGTTCTCTGCATTGACTCTGGTTGAAGTGTTTGTGTGACCATTAATAGTCTCTCAGGGTTAGGCTCAGGGTTGGGACTACTTTAAATGGGTTTACCATGTCTTTTGCAGCGATATCGGCCCCGTGCTTCAGCAGCAGTTTGAGCACACTCAGGTTTCCTCCTCGACAAGCAGAGTGAAGACACGTAGACCGGAGCTGCAGAGAAGCAGAGACCAAAACAGGTTCTGAAACTAAAGTTCCTTTAGCTTCTACATATTCACGAGTGTGTGACAAGTGACCTCCAAAAAAGAGGAATGAACCTTTACTATCTCCCCCCCCCATCTCTCTCTCTCTCCCCCCTTTAAATTTTTACCTTGTCTCTCAGGTGAATGTTTGCTCCGCCTTCAATCAGTTTACAGATGACCTCTGTGTGACCTTTAGATGATGCTCTGTGCAGACCTGAATGCTTAAACTAACACACACACACACACACACACACACACACACACACACACACATACACACACATACACACACACACACTCGAGTTAAACTTGTTCTTATTCTGAGACTGCCCTCTAGTATTCGCACTCTGATAACTCACCGTATCACAGGCGTTGATGTCTCCACCTGTGGACAGGTACCTGTCAATCACATGCAGCTGGTTGTGATCGCAGGCTTTAAAGAAATCTTCTTCATCCACGTAATACGGCTGAGAAAACATGATCACATGACCCGTCAAACCATCAGTGAATGAATGTTTCACCTCGCCGTGTCTTTCTTTAATAAAACACTGAATCATTTCTTTTCTCCGTCGTCATTCAGAGTGTTTTGACTTGGTCTCAGTATTCTTACATGATCATTTTTTTCTCTCTTTTTTTCAGATAAACAGGAAAACTTGTGAAGTGGAAACCCAAATACATCAGCTCAGGAAGTTTCCTGTACAGGTGAGTGTTAGTTTCTTACCACCATCTGGACAGCAGGAGGCGCTGCAGTTTTCCTCAGAGCAGCTTTCCGCTCTCTCTTCGTCTTCCTCAGCAGGAGCAGATTCTGTAGATCATCTGGAGTCTCGAGCAGCAGACGGCCTGACTTATCCGTCTGTAGTTTCATAAGAAGTCAAATAATTATCGGACTGATTTGTGGAATAGTGATCAGGGGACTTAAAGACCTGTTGTTATTGACGCTTTCATAAGTCAGTCATCAGCCTGCTCTTCCTCTCTGTGTGTAATCTTGGCTCAGACTCCGTCACCTCTGTGCGGACATTTGGACAATCAATGACTCAGTAAAAGTGACTTTACTGATCATTTCTTTAGTTTCTTTCTGAAACAGTTTTACTCTAAGAATGTTTGATATCAGAATATTCCAACAACTGTCAGAAAATGTGTCAAAGTGATAAATTTAAATGTTTATATTTTATTAACAAAGAGCATAAATCGGGTTGAGTAGAGGGCAGAGTCTTTCTACTCCGTTTTTCTTCTTGAACTCTGTTAGCATGCACTGTTAGCTCCATCCCAGAATCCGTATCATCAGACTTCAGATCCTCTGTGAGGACTGCAACTGCTCCAACAAGATACCTGGTTCAGATTATCACCTGAGGATTTCATTTATTGGCCAATCACAGGCAGCAGTTGTCCCTGACCTTGATGCTGATTGGATGATCGGAGTCTCTTTTCTCCTGAGAGACAGTTGACTCGTAGTTCTCCCCCTGCTGGACACACAGAGATACAGTGTTCATGAACAGATACAGTACTCTCTGTGTTGTTCCCATAAAAACATGGTGACAGAGTTGTCCTCTGAAAACTTGGACATAAAGTAACAACTGCTTCTGCTCCTACAAATAATATTTAAGTATAAAAAAATGATGGTGAAATTTACTTTACAAGCCCAGGATATCAAAACACTAAATAGAAGAAAAAAAAAAAAAACATTCCAAAGAAAAACGAGCAGAAGAAGGAGTGCTGGTCCTGCAGAGGTCTCGCTGTGTTTTGAGTGAATCGATCAAATACAGAATAAAAGTCGAACATATTTCAGGGTTTAGGAGGGTTGTGTGACTGACATTGAATCATAAACTTTATTTAAAGTCTCCAGCTGACACCGTGCTGAGTGACTCCTTAAACCAGAACAGAAATAACAATGAGGTGGACCTGACCTTTGACCTCAGTACAATAAAACTTTATTGACAACTGCAAGATGAGGAGACGCCTGTGTGTGTGTGTGTAGTCTTGACCTTCTCTGGTGACGTTTTATTGGCCAATTACTCCACATGGGAGAGGTCAAAGGTCAGAGGATCATGTGACCTCTCAAAGTGAAGAATCAATCGTTCAAACTGATTTAGAAACAAACAAACAAACAAACAGGTGAACTTATTAAACACTGAAAGACTTTGTGTCAGTGATCAGATGAGCTGAAACAGAAAACTGTTCAGCTCTTCGTCAGAGGTCAGGAGGCACACACACACACACACACAAATGCACACACGCACACCAGCTGTTTCTGCTTAAGGACATTTGGACTTGAATATTTTTGAAAGATTGATGAAAACAGACTGGAAGGACATAAAGCTCACCATCTTCATCTGCTCGTCTTCATCTCTCTCTTCATGGTCCCAGCTCAATGACCTAAAGAGAGATTAAAAACAAACACAGATTACAGGCCTCCTAAACCCCTGAGGTGAGCTCAGACTGAGGCCTGAATCAACTGTTGTATAATTGTTTTTTTTTTTCAGATCCCAAAAAACTTAAATAATTCCCTCAGAGGTTTGATTTATTTAGTAATAAAGTATATTTAAACTATAAACACATTTTTAACTTTCCTCCAGGCTCTCTGGGAGCCGAGCCTCTGGTTTATATTTCAGCCTTCAGTCAGATTTTAACATGTTTTACCTGAAACACCAAAAACTTTAAGAGCTACTTCTTCACATTGTGATCCCATGAAAAGAAAAACTTTAATCTGTCTTTTTAAGAAGACCAGATCAGATCCAGGATCTTACAGGCAGGACTCTCTCAGAGCTTATCTTAATCCAGCATGAATCAAGACCTCTACAGAGCAGAACCAGACTCATGTTAGAAAGACCCTTACACACACAGTGAGTATTCATCACCCTGAAAACCATAATGAAAAAATGAGAAGCCCAGATCAGCAGGTTTCACACAGAGAGAAGAATCTCACACCGTCTGTATGATCAGAGTTCATTAATGTTCCATCAGCTCACCTCTGCAGCTCCATACTCGTCCTCACATCAACTGAAAGTTTGGAAGATCTGCGTCCTGTTTCTGATGGGGAGCTCCATCTGTACCCCTTATATAGACACGCATACATGCACACACTTGTGTCTGTGTTCTGAGCTTTGACCCTGCAGGCTGAACTTGCAGGAGTCTTCTGCTGACCCTGTCTGACCTCCTGGTAACTGGAGGAGAACTTGAGTTTTATTGGTGCAGTAATCGGATTACAAACAGAAGCAGTTGAGCGCCGTTTTGAAAAGTTTCTGTCATGTTACAGAAAAACTGAATTTCCTCCAGTGATACTACATAAAACCAATCATATTTACCTCTGACCTGAGGAGGGTAACTCAGATATTTGAAACTGTTACTGTTTTATTTTACTCACTGGAAGCTGGAATCAGAGCCCCTTACTTATCTGTTAAAATGTGTCCTTCATGTAAAACAGATGATCCTTTAAAATGTACCTTTGTTCAAACATCAGTTTTAAAATAATTTAGAAAGAAGTCCTTTATAACAAACATGAAACAATTCAAACCCAACAAATGAGTAAAGTTTAATTAAATGATTCAATCCGACAGATTTCAGTTTAAAGGAGTCATGGCTGATAACCTGACACAGTGTCACACTGTCACCAGCAGAGGGCGCCATGTCTCCACACATTCAACAGAAACCCTTCCTCAGCTCAATTACACACACACACACACGCACACACACACACAAACACTTTGCAAACATGACTTCATAAACATGATGTTTGAATCGTTTCCACCTGAAAACTTGTACTCAGCGTTGTTCTGTTTGAGTGTTTCATCTTCATGATGAAATGTGGTGACAGACTAATGAAGAGCTGATGAGGACGAAGTGTCTGCAGGTTAAACGCAGAGGACACAGCAGCTGTGGACATCTGGAGACAAACCTGAATTCATTAACCTCCTTGTTAATTAATTGAGTTAATTAAAGACTTGTCCCTTTCAATTAACAGAAATTATCGAGCAGGAATGATTTTAATTGACTCTGAACCTCCAGTCAGAGACAAACAGGAGGGCCCAAACAGCCTGACAGACTGGACTGAGGGCCCAAACAGCCTGACAGACTGGACTGAGGGCCCAAACAGCCTGACAGACTGGACTGAGGGCCCAAACAGCCTGACAGACAGGAGTGAGGGCCCAAACAGCCTGACAGACTGGACTGAGGGCCCACAAAGCCCGACTGATTGGACTGAGGGCCCAAACAGCCTGACAGACCACACTGAGGGCCCAAACAGCCTGACAGACCACACTGAGGGCCCAATCAGCCTGACATCATCACCTTTACCTGTATTAACAAAAGATTATGTTGACAGTTATAGAATGCACACACACACACACACACACACACACACACACACACACACACACACACACACACACACACACACACACACACACACACACGCTCTCTCTTTCTCTCTCTCTGCCTCCCCTCTTGGTGTCGCTCTTCACTCACTCACCACTCTTTCTGCTGGGACACAGGATATTCCCTGAACTGGGACACCTGGAAATCCCTCTGCAATACACACACACAGACACACACACACACACACACACAAAAGAATGTAGAAGTGTTTTTCCGTTTGTGGCTAAAGGTTGAATGCTTTGTTCCTTTCTGTTTATATCCATTCTCTTTCTCTCATCATCTGTTCTTGTCGGTTTTCCTCTCAGTTATTCCTCTCGTTTCTTCCTCTCGTTTCTTCCTCTCTGTCCCGCTCGTTTGTCCTTTTTGTATGTTCCTCTTGTTTCTTTCTCTAGTTTCTTCCTTTCATTACTTCCTCTTGTTTTTTCTTCTCATTGGTTCCTCTCGTTTTTTCCTTGTTTGTTCCTTTTTTTCATTTGTTCTTTTTGTTTCCTCCTCTTGTTTCTTGCTCTCGTTTTCTTCCTCTCGTTTGTTCCTCTTGATTCTGTTCCTCTTTTTGTGTCTCTCTCATTTGTTGCTCTTTTCATGTTCCTCTTCTTTGCTTCTTCTCGTTACTTCCTCTTGATACTTCCTATAGTTTGTTCTTCTCAGTGGTTCCTCATTTTTTTTCCTCTCGTTTGTTCTTCTTGTATGTTCCTCTCGTTTCTTCCTCTAGTTTGTTCCCCTTGTTTCTTCCTCTTGTATATTCCTCTTTTTTGCTCCTCTCATTTGTTGCTCTTTTTATGTTCCTCCCTTGGTTTCCTCTTGTTTCTTCTTCTCGTTACTTCTTCACGTTTCTTCCTCTTGTTACTTCCACTTGTTTCCTCATCTTGTTTGTTCTTCTCATTTCTTCCTGTCGTTTGTTCCTCTTGTTTCTTACTCTCGTATGTTCCTCTTGTTTGTTCCTCACAGGTCCTCCTTTCATTTCCTCCTCTCATTTGTTCCTCTTTTTTGTTCTCTGAGCAGATGTAAACAGTTGAGAGGAGAGAGGGATTCTTGAAGATGTGAGGAGAGGAAATGATGAAATGATGGACGGATGAAATAAAGGAGCAGAGGAACAGACCTCAACACAAAGTGAGTGAAAGAATGAGATCAAAGATTTAATAGAAACAATTAAATCAAATAGAAACCAATAGAAACCTTTGGAGACTCCCACCTGTCAGTCAGTGTCCAATCAGACGCAGCAGACACTCTGATTGACGGCTGATCTTTTAAACAGATTGTTTTTGATTTCTCTGTTTCTCGCTTACAGTGATGCTCTTTGTTGAAGTTAAACAGATGGTTTGTTTTTCCTCCCCATTCTGAGCTCCTATTGGCTGATGGATCACAGGTGAGTGATGTCATCAGGTGTTCCTTAGTTCAGCCTGTTTGTGTTTAATGAAGGTTTGAGATCAGCTGAGGTCGCATGTTTGATTCATGTTCCTGCTGTTTTACACTGTCGCTGTGATGATCTTTAACACACACACACACACACACACACACACACACACACACACACACACACACACACACAAACACAGATAAATACTGACTGTGTTTAAACACTGTTATAATTTAAGCTGAATGAATGTTTTTCACTGAATCAGCTGTGTGTGTGTGTGTGTGTGTGTGTGTGTGTGTGTGTGTGTGTGTGTGTGTGTGTGTGTGTGTGTGTGTGTGTGTGTGTGTGTGTGTGACAGCGGGCCCTTCTGACTTTGCTCTGACATCTGGGAAACCTGCTGGTGTGCCGCCGTGAACGCTGGTTGATGTCGCTATTTAAATGCAAATGTAAGTGTGTGTGTGTGTGTGTGTGCGTATGTGTGTGTGTGTGTGTGTGTGTGAGAGAGAGAGTGAGTGAAGGAAAGAACTTCTCCTCAGTTAAGATGTGGAGGGTTTAGCTGGTCTGACAAACAGGATAAGATAAAGAGCGTCATGACCTGTGAGCTGTTTGTTTGTTTTTTAACCTCAAACAGGGAAACAAACAAACACAAACCATCATGACCTTCATTATTAAATGTTTCAGATCATAAAAATACAGACTCCATGTGGATCCAGGCTGAAATACAGACAAAATGTTCCACTGTGAAGGAGGCGACACTTCTCAGAATAAATGCAAAGATAAAAACCAGGAGGTGAAAATGAACGAGGACAATAAAAACAAATTTAGAAATGATTCACAGAAATGTTTTGGAGAAGGAGGGGGAGGGGGAGGGGAGGGGAGCCTCTGACCCCTCCTCCTCTGCAGGTCGGGGATTTGTCCCGAAAGAACGAAGCCTCATTTGGAAACCAGATTGCGGTCTCCTCCCCCTACCCCGTACTCTCCCTCCAGCCCCCTCCCTCTCTCTCTCCATGTCTCTCTCACTCTCTCTCTCTCCTCGGGCCTCCCGCCGTCTTTCTCTGTTTTGGTTTGTTCCTATTTGGATGGAATCAGAGACCTGCCGGTTTTTCTTCAGATCATTTTCATCATAAATTATCTCTGCGTCTCTCGTCTTGTCTTCCTCCTGCACTCATCTGTTTGATTGGATTTTCTCCTCCTCTCTCCTGACGGTGTTTGGCTCCTTAACCCTCAGAGCCTCAGAGGCCTTTCTCCCCCCCCTGAATACAGAGTGCTTTACTCTGAAAGGCCTGTCTCACTTCCTGTCTGTGAATGAGAACCTCCTCAAAGTGAAGAGATGAGCGGCTGGTGGTCAGAGGGTCGGTCGTGAGGAGTGAAAGGTGTTTTTCTGTCCTGACTGGAGCTCGTTTTTCTCACTAGATGTCAGTTTTCTGGTTGACCATGTCAGAATGTGTTCTTCTGTTTGAGTGGTGAGTTTGATCACTTCTGGTGTTCCTCAGGGCTCTGGGCTCAGCCCACTGGTTTTTATTATCTCCTGAAATGAATCTCCACGCTGACCGGTCTCCTCAGAGGTCCTCTGACCTCCTGTTGGTCTCTCAGGTTCTTTCAGAACCTCCTCCTGAGAATCTGAGGATTGTTAGATAAAGGAGTGTATCATCGGCATAGAGCTTTGTACTAATGAGTCTTCTTCTTTGGTGCTTTAATAGCAGCGACCTGGTGAACAGCCACCCCCTCCAGCTTCCCCCAAGCATCCTAACCCTAACCGTCAGTGAAACCTGACATCCTGACAGCCAATCAGAGAGGAGCACACGAAACCAGTCAGCCCAGTGGGACCAGTTCAGAGAGAGAGAGAGAAAGAGAGAGATAATGGCTTCACAAGGACTTTCTCTCTCTGGTTGGTTGGTCCAAGTGCCCGCCCCCTCCCCTCCTCCCTCACTCTGCCTCTCACTCTCTTTCTCTCTCTTTCTCTCACTCTCTCTTTCTCTCTCTCTCTCTCTCTCTCTCTCTCTCTCTCTCCCTTCTCTCTCTCTCTCTCTCTCTCTCTTCCTACCTCTCTGTCCTCACACTCTCTCTCTTTCTTCCCATCTCTCTCCCTCTCTTCCTCTCTCTCCTCATACACTATCACTCTCTCACCGCTCCTGTCCTTATTTGGTCAGGCCCCGCCCCCTGTGATGTCGTCAGTGGCTCAGAGGAAGACCCGTGGGGTTTTTGGGTTTTGGCGTCCAGTCCTGTGGGGCCGCAGGGCTGAGAGTTTCTCTTCCGCCCTTCATCCCTCCATCCCAGCCCTCCTCTCCACCTCTCTTTGGGGAAAAGAAAAAAGGCATTGCTCGCGCTCGATTCGGCGTCCGGACCCGGCTCTGTTCTTCCCCTCGATTTCCCGTCCTCTGAGGATTTTATTTTTCCTTTCTCTTTTTCCTTGTCCTCCTCCTCCCTCCGTCACCTCCCGGGTTTCAACATGCCGGCAAAGATGGAGAAGTTTTTTAAAAGACCTCAAACCCTGAAATAAGCCGAGAGGAAAGCAGCCCGTCACTTTGTCAAAGTTTAAATAAATCTGTAAAGAGATCAAGTTGAATAAAAGTCCTCCTGCCGCACAAATCTCCTTCTCCTTCTTCTTCTTCTTCTCTCCTTCTTCTTCTACTTCTTCTTCTACTTCTTCTTCTTTGTCTTCTGCTTCTTCTTCCTCTTCTTGTCTGCCTGTCGTCTGGTCCTCCTCGCTCTCCGTCCTCTCCTGCTGGTTTGGGACTTGGAGACGTTTCCATGTTGGAGAAACTATCGGAGCAAACGCTTCGATCCGTCCTGTAGAGATCTGGACTCGTCGCTTTCCTGCTGATTTTTCTTCTTCTTGACTTTTTTTGCCCGTCACTTCGTTGTGTTGCCGCAGCGTCTGTGGTCAGAGCATCGGGGCCCCTTAGATGTTCGGGATCCAGGACAACCTGCCCCGCGGGGCCACAGCCGGCATGAAGGAGGAGCCGCTGGCTGTTCGCTCCTGGATGCACTCGGCCGGCGTGGTGGACGCCAACACGGCTGCTCAGAGGTAAACTCATCACCGCTCACTGCGCCCCTGAGGGATTCTGGGAGCTGTAGTCCCCGAGGACAGACAGCGGCTCAGCCCGCGTGCTTAGATCAGAAGCAGACGGCTTTAAAGATCAGTCCTCTGCAGCTCAGAGAGACAGAGGCGTGTTTCTGATTCAGAGCACAAAGATTCAACCTGAGAGGACGGGATCGTTCCTCAGTTTTCATGCTCAGGAGAAAAATCACCGAATTTATGACTCTTTAATATTTCTGAGACAAAGTCAGGAAAAAAACAGACTGAGCATTTATCAGAAAAATAATTTCAGAAGTTTTAGGTTTAAAACATTTCCTTCAGATTTAAGAGGAGCAAAATTAAAACCTGATGTTTGTGAGAATAAAACCTAAACTCAGATCAGCTCTGACTTTGAACTGTTTTCTGTCAGCAGCGTCTGTGAAGAAAAAGAGAGCTCAGAGAGAAACACTCAGATCTCATCAGAACCAACATTATTATATTTATCATATCTATTAAAGCGATTTTATTTATTACCTATTGTTTCTATTTTCTTTATTTTCATTCATTCATTTTTTTATATTTACTCAGACGTCTGAAGGTCGTTCAGAAAAAACTCAAAACATGAGACGGAATTTAGACGAGAAAAAGATTCTACTGAAGGAGACTCAGAGCGGACAGTAAAACATATTTACGATCAATTATCACACACACTTTGCTCTAAAACTATATTAACACACACTGCTCGAAAGCTAAATTAACACACACACTGTTCTGAAGCTATATGAACACATGTTCTACTCTACAACTAAGTTTTTTAACGACACACACTCTGCTCTAAACTATGTTTTAATAACACACACTCTGCTTTAACCTAAGTTTTTTAATAACACACACTCTGCTCTAAACTACGTTTTTTAAAAACACACTGCTCTAAACTACGGTTTTTAATAACACACACTCTGCTCTAAGACGTACTTTTCTTCTTCAGTTTGCAGTGAAAGTTGTTTCTGAATGAAAAGTGTGAATAAAAAGTTTTACTGCTTTAAATAAAGATCAGTGAATTTTTATATTTTAATATTTAATAAAAACTGAAATTTGAATTCAGCTGAGACGTTGGAGCGTTCGATCTCTAAACTGTCATTTTGTTTCATCTCCCAAAAATCAGTTCAGTGTTTAGGTTTTAATTCATGACATAATTAAGAGATTGAAGATGATTTTTTTTTTTTATTAGTTTAAAGTGAAAATAAATCTTCAGAGACAGAAACAGACGCTCGGAGCTTCAGGAGGATTTTCACTCACAGAATCATTTAAACCGTAAACTCTTTGTTTTCATTTTTAAACCCAAACTTTAAAACAGTTTGTGTTTGTTTTTATTTCTCAGAGCGACACAGAAAACATTTCATGGTTTCTGAATTTTATATTTTATAAAACTCTGCAAACATGAACAGGAAACATTTTAACCGGCAGAGATAAAATCAGTGGGAGAGAATATGGAGAAGCAGGATGTGTTTCAATAAAGGAGGATTTATTGAAATGTTGGAAAATAAACACGTTAAAAACATGTTAAAAACATGTGGGGTGTGTAATCTACAGCCTGACGCGTCCCGGCAGCGTGAGCGGTGATCTGAGCTCTCTGTCACAGCTCACAGGTTTATTTCTAACAGATTATTTTAAAGGGACGTCATGATAATGATGAAAACCAGATTAATAAAGTGAATAACTAAAACTCTCTGAGCGTTACTGTGTGAAGACTGAACATTAATAACTGACGTATGAAATATATAAACTAAATTTACTTTTTTTTATTATGAACAAACATGTTTAAACCTGCAGAACAATGACTGTACGTTTTTAAAGATTCCTTTTTTACAGTGAAAATTAATTTGATGATACATTCAGATATTATTCTTTATTAATTATTATAAACAATAAATTATAAATAAAATTATAATGAAGTTCAGATCTGTTCAGCGGCAGAAACTCGAGTTTATTTTTCAACAGTTTCATGTTTGTTTACCGTCAGATTCTGATTTCACAGAGTTAGAAAAAAAATCAATAAATTCAGAGTAAAATGAAACGCCTGCTTTTTCAGATTCCTTCAGATCACTCTGATCTTTATTAATGTATTTATCATTAATTTATCATCATGTTTCACTTTATCATAAAAATGTTTCATATTAAAATTTAAACAGATTCTTTAATTATAGTTTATCTTTACATAATTAAAACGTTTCATGTCAAACATTCATGGTTCACGTTAAACACGTTCAAGTTAAATGTTTAAATCAAGTTAAACATGACTGTAAAACATTTATTATTTGACATGTTTAATTTATCCTTTGTATGAATAATTTTATAAACTCTGTTTATCATCATGTGTTTTAAAACATGGATCACATACATGTTTAAATGTTTCCTTTACCATCTTTATAAAATGTCTTTAAAATATTTCACATGAATAAACAGGACTGTGTGTGATTATCTCTAATATCTCGGAGTTTCCTGTTGGAGGGATGAAATGTTCATAAGGACTCTGCTTTAAGGCGTTTAATATGACTTCCTGTCAGAGTTCAGACGGCCGATATTTGCCGTGCTGGACTTTCTGTGTCTGAATGAGGTCGGGCTGTGTTCTGTGTTGGAGGTCAGAGCTGCAGTTTGACTCTGTCTCATGATGAATATGGATGAAGTGACTTCACCGTGAATTTAAAGACACGCCGCTCTCTCTGATATTCCCTCGTGTTGTTGTGAACATGATTCATTCATGTGAGGTGAGGCCTGAAGCGTCATGTGGCTGCACGCTTTGTTCACGCTGCCGCCATCAGTCCGGACAACGCGACCGCTGCTAAAATCTTCAAACACCACGATACACAACCCGACAACACCCTGATACACACCCTGACAACACCACAATACACACCCCGACAACACCCCGATACACACCCTGACAACACCACAATACACACCCTGACAACACCACAATACACACCCCAACAACACTTGATACACACCCCGACAACACCATGATACACACCCTGACAACACCACAATACACACCCTGACAACACCACAATACACACCCCAACAACACTTGATACACACCCCGACAACACCACGATACACACCCTGACAACACCACAATACACACCCTGACAACACCACAATACACACCCCAACAACACTTGATACACACCCCGACAACACCACGATACACACCCCGACAACACCATGATACACACCCCGACAACACCATGATACACACCCTGACAACACCCCGATACACACCCCGACAACACCACTTTACACACCCCGACAACACCATGATACACATGCTTACAACACCACGATACACACCCCAACAACACTTGATACACACGCTTACAACACCAAGGTACACACCCCAACAACACCCCAATACACACCCCGACAACACTTGATATACACCCTGACAACACCACAATACACACCCCGACAACACCCCGATACACACCCTGACAACGACCCGATACACACCCCAAAAATACCCGATACACACCCTGACAACACCATGATACACACCCAGACACCACTTTACACACCCCGACAACACCATGATACACACCCAGACAACACCACTTTACACACCCCGACAACACCATGATACACACCCGACAACACCCTGATACACACCCAGGCAACACCATGATACACACGCTTGAAAACCACAACCTGACATTACTTAGAGAAAACTAATGATTACATCCCTCTCTCTCTCTCTCTCTCTCTCTCTCTCTCTCTCTCTCTCTCTCTCTCTCTCTCTCTCTCTCTCTCTCTCTCTCTCTCTCCATCTGCTAGCGGGCTGGGCTTAGCCCGTGCTCACTTTGAGAAGCAGCCTCCGTCTAATCTGAGGAAATCCAACTTCTTCCACTTTGTGTTGGCGCTGTACGACCGGCAGGGTCAGCCAGTGGAGATCGAACGCACCACTTATGTAGACTTCGTGGAAAAAGAGAAGGTGGGACACAAAACAAACGCACCTCGTTGGCACACACACAACAAACAAACACTGATCTCTGGCAGGGTCTGCCCAGCCATCACACCTCAAAACACTGACTCCACCTGGCACAGCATCCACAGGTCAGAGCTCAAACAACAGTCAGGAGAAGGCAGGTGTAGAATCCAAACACATCCTGAGCTCGTATACTGACTGAGGTGTAGGAACCAAACACACCTTCAGATTCAGAGTGTTTGATTGATTCGTCTTTTTGTGTCTCAGGAGCCGAGTGGAGAAAAAACCAACAACGGGATTCACTACAAGCTGCAGCTGCTCTACAGCAACGGTGGGTACGCTTGATTTACTGCACGGGACAGCCCTGAGTTTCCCAAACATAACATGTTTCTGCTTCCAGGAATCACAGGTGAGTTAAATAACTCCACACAGAGAGTAAAGGTGTGTTTGATTTCAGGAGTGAGGACGGAGCAGGATCTCTACGTCCGACTCATCGACTCCATGACCAAACAGGTGAGACACACACACACACATACACTATGCT
This sequence comes from Labroides dimidiatus, assembly GCA_030710495.1. Lineage (NCBI taxonomy): Eukaryota > Metazoa > Chordata > Actinopteri > Labriformes > Labridae > Labroides > Labroides dimidiatus. Next base: position 2,767,184 of record CM061164.1, on the reverse strand, counting down.
GGAGCTGATCACAGTCAATACACACTTACACACACACACACACACAGGTAGAACTAATCATAGTTAATACACACATACACACACACACACACCGTGTTTGAAGTGATGGTAGTTGACTGTGCTGAGTCATGGTTGGAGGGTTTACCTGAAACCCAGTCCAACCTGCTGCGTTGTGTGTAAACACCTGAACGTCACACCTGCACCTCTTTCAGGCCATCATCTATGAGGGTCAGGACAAAAACCCAGAGATGTGCCGAGTCCTGCTCACACACGAGATCATGTGCAGGTAAGAACATCTACCTGTGCTGAAAACCTGTTGAGGTCAGTCTACTGATAAGCTAAGGCCCCAAAACACTTGGTCCAGAAACACCTGAGGTCTGGACTACAAAGCTGGATCAACAGATCCAGGATCTCTCTCCTTTACATGGGTTCACTTAACGAGACTTTCTCAATAAGCGGTACTATGAAGCTGGATGTCAACACACTCAGTGAATTCAGGGTTTTCCAGTCTGGATCAGAGCGCGCTCAGATTAAAGGGGAGGAGTCTGCAGCATCTGACTCTGATCACTCAGTTTGACTTTATTACAGCACAGATGTTTGGAGCACAGCTCATGTCCTTCCTTTGCTTTAGAATTTAAATTCAGTTCTTAGTACTTGTTTCCATAAATTCATGTTTCTGCAGTTTTATGACCGTTATTATTAACCTCATTATTTAAGATGAGCCTGACTGTGATTTGTTACATTTATAACATGTGACTCCATCAGCTGACAAATGTAGTTCAGTCCATTTGATGACAATCTGAATCTCTTGTATGGTACATCATCGTGGACATCTAAAGGATTGAGTCTGTCCCTAAAAACTCTCTCCTCAGCGCTCTGCGCACCAACATTGGCAGGATATTCTAAAAATGGGCAGGGTATTTTCTGAGAGCTGATTGGTCAGAAGGTGTTGCTTTTCTACTCGTTGATCTCTAATCCAGATCTTAACCTGCTCCGCAGCAGATTAGCCGTTCAGCATCAGTTACCACGGTGATTTCTTCCGGTAAGAAGTGAACCAGCTTCGTAGGACAGAAAATCCAGGGTTAACCCAGAAGTTACCTCGCTAAGAGAAAATCCAGCTTCATAGTCCAGGCCTCTGAGGACAGTGTGATCCTGTGTGTACCTGAACTGTGAGAGAAACAAACACCTGACAGGTGAACCGCTCATTATTCTGTCTGTGTCTCTGTGTCAGCCGCTGCTGTGATAAGAAGAGCTGTGGAAACAGGAACGAGACGCCGTCAGACCCCGTCATCATCGACAGGTATGCACACAAATACATACACACACACACACACACACACACACACACACACACACACACACACACACACACTCACATACACACACACACACTTATCACAGTGTGTGATGCATTTGGTGATTTCTCCACACTATTTCAAAAACAATGGTTTCCAGCTCAGTCTGTGTGTGCGTGTGTGTGCGCAAACCTGTTTATAATTGAAAATGTCAGTGTGTGATTGTGTCATCACTCCATGACAGAGAGAGAGAGTCATCAGTAAGCTGCAAACAGGCGTTTACTACAACATCAGCTGACTGTACACAACAACAACATAAGCTGATAATGATGGTGGTGATGATGAAGGTCAAGGTGTTGATGAAGATGCATCATGCAGGATAGTGTGTTGCCAACTTAGCGAGGGGAGTTTTTTTTTTTTCTTTTTTTTTTTAAAAAGCTACTTTCGACTTTCCTGGAGTTTGTAGACTGAAGTAGACGCATGATCTCCAGCACCTTCTGCTTCTTAACGAGCAGCAGGTGCTGAGCCCCTCCTCTATCCAAAACACTCACAGGCAGACTCCTCGCTCACAGCAGACCCTCCAAGCTGCAACCAGAGCAGATGACTGCATGCTAATGAATTGCACTAATTTATGCCTCTTTTGCTGGTCCAAATTCCAGAATAAGGAAAATAAAAAAAGGACAAAATCAATTTACTCAATTAATAAATGAATCAATTCAAGCTCATTTGTAGTTATGGACACATTTACCGTGAACTCGGTAAACACTGACCTGTCACTTATTTGCACCTGTTCTTTTGGACTGGAAACTTTCTTTTTTATGTGAGAAAACTGCTCAGATTAGAAATTTACTAAAGCTAAAAATTAAAATTAAAGATTTGGACCATAATGTGTAATGATATTTTCTTTTAGAATTGATATTATAAAACTGGTATCGAAAGAAGTATCGTTCAGGAACTGTTATCGAAGTAAAAGTATCAGTATCGGTACAGGTATTGATCATTTTTGATTGATACCCAGCGCTATTCTCTGGTCACACTCTGAATTCTGATGCAAGTTTTTTTTTTTTTTTTGGGGGGGGGGGGGGGGGGGGGGGTGGCACATGGTTTCTGTGAGGGTCTCTGGTGAGTGCAGCGTGGGCTTATGGGAGGACGACGTGCTGTCAATCATTTAGTGGTGTAGGTGTGATTTCCCTTCATGCTGCAGGTCGGCTTTGGATGGAATCTCATTATGGGCCGTGTTTCAGGATGACTGACAGCAGAATAATGTTTGGGGGCCCCAGAGGCCCCTGGCTGGCTAAATGTTAAATGTATGAATGCATAGGAGCCGATGAAGAGACGCTGAAGCTTTTTTTTTCGTCTTGAGACACAGTCACAGAATGAGGAGTGACCCTAAACGCATCACTGCTGCTGTCCCTGTGCTCAGATGGGGAGGGCAAGGAGGGACAAGAGGAGGAAAAAAGGGACAAGAGGAGAAAAAGAGGGACAAGAGGAGAAAAAGAGGGACAAGAGGAGAAAAAGAGGGACAAGAGGAGGCAGAATTCTGTCCTTGATCACAGATCTCTACACCTCCTGCTGTTGCTCTCTGTATGGACTTGTTTCCTGCTGAAACCTTATTGGTCAACTTGACAGTGGTTTGGTTTTATTGATGGTTTCCCACTGAGAGACATGAAAAGTCTCTAAGGTCTGTTTGTAGCTGCAAACACACTGACCAGCAGACAGTCTGAGCCAAACACCTGTCCAGAAGTCGAGGCACCCAGGTGTCATGATGCCCATGTTTCCATGTGGATTCATTCAATTATTGTTGATTTATGACTTTCAAAGAAGTAATGTGTGTTAATTCTTCATACAAACCAAACACGCACACACACACACACACACACACACACACACACACACACACACACACACAAACACACACACGGTTTGATTGACAGCTGTGTTTGTATGTTTTGTTGTTTGTTTATTGTTTTTTTGGTCTTAACGAGCTCTTAACGAGGTGTCTGTTAACGAGCTGTTGGAGCTGCGTTTAACCTCCTCTGATGATGTCATTGACGTCTCCTTGAGCCCAGGTGTGTGTTGATTTAAAAGTTGCTCTGTTGTTCTTTGATGGTTGCTGATTTTGTTGCCGATCAAAGCTGCTGAGTTCTTCAACCTGGCTGCTCTCCTTCATGCTCTCTTAGAGGTCGTCAGCTGGAGAGAGATTATTCTGAGTTTTCTTTTTAATATCTCATCTGCAGGAAATTAAAGTTTGACATTTTTAAATTGTCTTATTTCCTGTTTCTGTCTGTCAGTTTAACCAGACCAGGCATAAGGGGAACCTGTCTTAACAGGGACAAAGAGGACTTAATGAGAACCTGCTTCACTCAGAGAAAAACTCTAACAGCTCTCTCAGCTGGTTTCTGGTTGGTCATCACTCTGTGCTGGCCTGTGATTGGTCAGAGGCTCAGGCTATATTTTAAAGCGATAGAGTGACAGGAAGCAGTCAGCAGGACGTCAGTGTTTACTGGGCTCAGGAGAAACACTTACCTGTCTGACAGGTAGACATCAGCTGATTCTGTAAACCTTGAGCTCAGTGTCTCCCTGCAGAGCTGAGGTGGTAAAAACATCTTTCATCTGTGTCTCTGATGTCTGCTGTCCACTCACTCACCTCACACAGACCCAAAGTTCTTTACAGTTTGTCAGAGTTAAGGAAGCACTTCATAACCTTTGTCCTGCTGAATGCGCTTCAACATACTGCATCAATGTTTACTCACAGGAAAGCGCCTCTGCTGGACACCTGGGAAACTGAAGTTGAAATAAACAGTCTTTGTCCTCAGCCCCAGAGGTTTAAACAACGACAGAGTTCTCCACAACTCAGAGAGGAGGAGGAGAGGAGGAGGAACAGGAGGAGAGGAGGAGGAGAGGATGAACAGGAGGAGAGAAGGAACAGGAGGAGAAGGAGAGGGAGAGGAGGAGAGGAGGAAGAGAGGAGGAGGAACAGGAGAGGAAGAGGAAAAAGAGATGAGGACGAACAGAAGAGAAGGAGGGGGAACGGGAAGAGAGGAGGAGGAGAGGAGGAGTTGTCTATGTTCATTTATGTGAAGAGAGGGAGATGATGGACTCTTCATTATCTAATTCAATTATCTCCTCCTCTTGTTAAACCACAGCCTGGAAATCCAGGACAAGATTCTCAAGGCCCTGGATAGGTGTGTGTGTGTGTGTGTGTGTGTGTGTGTGTGTGTGTGTGTGTGTGTGTGTGTGTGTGTGTGTGTGTGTTGTGTGTGTGTGTGTGTGTGTGTGTGTGTGTGTGTGTGTGTGTGTGTGAGAGAGAGAGAGAGAGAGTGAGTGTGTCTGAGAGAGATTGACAGCTGACATTAAGTTGTTTAGCAGTAAAATGTCAGTCTCTGAGTCTGTGTGTTGCTCAGTTTGACCCTGTCTGTCTGCCGTAGGAGGAGCTCAGTCTGTCAGACAGCACACACGTTTTACATGGACACACACACACACACACACACTGACTGTTGAGAGAGATAATGACTGTTAATTATTTCTGTGTTCAAACAAGCCATACATTCAAATTAACAAAAATACCAAAAGAACTGAACACACACACACGCACGCACGCACGCACCCACACACACAGTGCTGAAGTATCTCAGTGACAAACTCTGTCCATGATTATAAAGTCATTCAGAGACAGACTCTGTCCATAGTGCTGAAGTCTCTCAGAGACAGACTCTGTCCATGATTATAAAGTCATTCAGAGACAGACTCTGTCCATAGTGCTGAAGTCTCTCAGAGACAGACTCCTTCCATGGTGCTGAAGTCTCTCAGAGACAGACTCTGTCCATGGTGCTGAAGTCTCTTAGAGACAAACTCCGTCCATGGTGCTGAAGACTCTCAGAGACAATCTCTGTCCATGGTGCTGAAGTCTCTCAGAGACAAACTATGTCCATGGTGCTGAATTCTCTTAGAGACTGACTCTGCCATGGTGCAGGAGTTTCAGGGTGTGTTTTAATCATGCAATTTGTTCATTAAACCGTTTTAATGTGAACAGCATGAAAAGCACACACTGAGAACATGAGCCTTACATCATTAGAACATAGATTTCTGACATGTAAGGTCAGACCAAGAACACAGAACAAACCCAAGTGACACACAGAAATTAAAATGCAACACACACATACACACACATACACACACACACTTAGAGTCTGAAAATAAACAAAGAACATGAAAACAGAACACGCCAAGGACATGATCAGAGCATTCAGAGAACAGACTTGAAACATGGAGCACTGCATTTTGAGGACCTGTTGCTGTCTGACAACTCCTCTGGTCTCCAATTACAGCAGAGGTCAAAGGTTGATCAATCATGCCAATCATGAAGGTGAGAGTGCTGTGTGTGTGTGTGTGGGGGGGGGGGGAGGTATCTGGTGATCTCAGACTGATTTATCTAACCTGATAGATTGATCAGTTAATATCTTATTAGCTGATCAGTAAAATTGCACTGAACCAAAATCTTTGTTGGCTCTGAGTCAGGCCATTGAGGTAAAATCTCTCACCCTGAGTGATTTAGAGAGAGGAGACCATTTGAACTCACATTAAATTATTCTCATCATGGATAACGGATGTTTTATTTTGTTCAGGATAATTTTCTTGAAAAGAAACTTCAGAAACCAAAGATATTAAGGTCCTCATAAAGAGATGAGACCCAAAAGAAACTCAAAACAGGGAAAAACTAATGCACAAGTTTTCCATTTATGACATGAAGCAAATAAAGAACACTTTAACACATCCAAAATATAATTAATAAATGAATTTGATAAAAAACAAATAAATAAATAAATAAATAAATAAATAATGGAGAGTTTAAAATGATTCAGGTATGAATCAGTGATTGTATCAGGTGAAAAGGTGAGGTCTTGTTCACATTAAAATAAAGTTTACAGGAAAATCCCACAGAAAACATTAACTGTAACATGTTCTTCAGCTGATTCTACGTTTGAAGACAGGACCACTAGAAAAATCAAGAAC
>CM061164.1:2745876-2753376 GCA_030710495.1 Labroides dimidiatus | reverse complement strand
GTCTCAGCACCATGGACTGCTCTCAGCACCATTGATAGCACTGAGCACCCTGAAAACATCTTCATGCCATGAAAAGGACTCAGCACCATGAAAGGCTCTCAGCATCACAGATTGCACTGAGCACCCTGAAAACATCTTCACACCATGAAAAGGTCTCAGCACCATGGACAGCTCTCTGCAGTAAAGACTGCCCTCAGAACCATCAACTGCCCTCAGAACCATGGACAGCTCTCAGCACCATAGAAAGCACTTGGCACCCTGAAATGCTCTCAGCACCATGGACAGCTCTCAGCACCATGGACAGCTCTCGGCAGTATAGACTGCCCTCAGAACCATCAACCGCCCTCAGAACCATGGACAGCTCTCAGCACCATAGAAAGCACTTGGCACCCTGAAATGCTCTCAGCACCATGGACAGCTCTTGGCAGTATCCACTGCCTTCAGAACCCTGGATGGCTCTCAGCACTATAGAACGCACTGAGCACCCTGAAAAGGTCTCACAGACATAGACAGCTCTCTGCGCTGTAGTCTGCCTTCAGAACCATGGACAGCTCTCAGCACCATATACAGCACTGAGCACCCTGAAATGGTTTCACAACCATGGACAGCTCTCAGCAATTAAGACTGCCCTCAGATTCATGGACAGCTCTCAGCACCATGGACAGCTCTCAGCACCATAGAAAGCTCTAGGTATTTTGAATAGGTCTCAGCACCATGGACAGCTCTCAACACCATGAACAGCTCTCAACACCATTAACAGCCTGTGTATGTGAGAGAGAGAAAGACAGTTAATATGTGTGTGTGTGTGTGTGTGTGTGTGTGTGTGTGTGTGTGTGTGTGTGTGTGTGTGTGTGTGTGTGTATCAGCCAGGTTCAAGAATAATTGGTTTCTTCCTTAGTGATGATTTCCCACCACCTCCAGCTCTATAACTGTGTTAACCTTGTTAAAGTGTGTGTGTGTGTGTGTGTGAGAGAGACAGAGAGAGTTCCTTGTCATCTCACAGTGAAACACTTGTAATAATATGATGTTCATTTGTCACTTTGTGCAGTTTGTAGGTGTGATGATCTGTGTGCGTACTTGTCTGCATGCCTGCATGCGTGTGGTTTTGTGTGTGTGTTAACACACTTAAACATCTCTGTTTAGAGGAACACATTAGAGATGATCAAGGCTGAGCACTTCACAGAACTGGCCTCCTGTCAGGGTGTGTGAACATGAAAATTAACTCACACTAAAAACAACATACACACACAGTCATGGTTATGTGTTTGATATCAGAGAAGTGAACAACAGCAGTGTCAAGTGTTGCAGCAGGGTTACAGCGGGGCGGGGTTACAAGTAGCAGCAGTGAGGGGGCGGGGTCACAAGTAGCAGTGGTGAGGGGGCGGGGTTAATTAAAAGGCTTCAGTAAAAGTGTTTAATGAAAGCAGCAGATTAACTGAGAGTGTTTAATTAAGATAAAGAAGCAATGAAGCAGAGTTCTGCTGTGTGATTATTCACGCACACACACACATACACACTCACACGCACCTCTCTCTGAGCCTCTTTAACAGTAAACCACTTCATCAGAAATCAGTGAGTTTAGACAGTGTGTGTGTGTGTGTGTGTGTGTGTGTGTGTGTGCTCGGTCTGTGAGGTGTAACTGAGCTCTAATTGGAGTAAACACAGTTTAAATCCATCAGGAGGACATGCTCTGAGTGTTTAACCTGACCTCACACCTGTCTGGTCACATGATCAGGAAACCCTTCTCACACATTCATCTGCTCGTCCCTCTCTCTCCTGCAGGAGGTGCTGTTAAAGAGAGCAGCTGACCTGGTCGAGGCACTCTACGGTATGCCCCACAACAACCAGGTGAGGTCAAACAAAAGGAAACTACGTAAAGTGGTGACCTCCAAACCAAACACACAACAACTGTCTCTCAATGTCAACGTCTCTGACCTTTGCTTCAAAAAGTCAGAAGAGCGGAGTTTCCTGTAAACATCAGAGTAAACATATTTCCTATAATGCTCAGTGAACGACCCCCCCCCCCCCCCCCCCCACACACACACACACACACAGGTTTATGGCTCAGAACCTGAAACACAAAAACACTTTATATTCACACCATCCTGCTCCTGAACACTCCCCGACACGCTTCTACAGCCACAGTTAATCACACACACTGTAACACACACTGTAACACACACACACTGACACACACACACACAGAGTTGAATTTACTATTGTTTGCCACCTCTGTTCAAGGTTACTCTACAATTCACCAGAGCTTGAATGTGTGTGTGTGTGTGTGTGTGTGTGTGTGTGTGTGTGTGTGTGTGTGTGTGTGTGTGTGTGTGTGTGTGTGTGTGTGTGTGTGTGTGTTTTGTGTGTGTTTTGAAGCTAAAACTGATCCGTCATGTTTGACCTGATAGATTAATATTTAAGGAGCTCAGTTTGACGGTACAGAGTTACAAACGTTATTAAATCTCTGCATCACCTGAGTCTGAATGTGATGATTTAATGTGTGTGTGTGTGTGTGTATGTGTGTATGTGTGTGTGTGTGTGTGTGTGTGTGTGTGCGTACAGGAGATCATACTGAAGAGAGCGGCAGACATCGCAGAGGCCCTCTACAGCGTTCCACGAAACCACAATCAGATCCCATCTCTAGGCAATACAGCGTCCCACGGCATGATGGGAGTTAACTCCTTCAGTGGACAGCTGGCCGTTAACGTATCAGACACAACACAAGGTACAGAACCAGACCAGGTCTACACAGGTCCAACTGTAGACCAGTACAAACACCAGTCCCCTTGTGGACCACATGAGTCCACATCATCTTTTACCTGTGTTGTCCTCTGCAGTAGGTTACAGTCGAAACACAAGCAGCGTTTCGCCGCGGGGTTATGTTCCAAGCTCCACCCCCCAGCAGAGTAACTATGGCAACACTGTCAGCAACAGCATGAACGGTTATGGCAACACTGGCATGCCAAACCTCGGAGTGGCAACATCCCCGGGTTTCCTCAACGGCTCATCTGCCAACTCCCCGTATGGCAGTAAGTATCAAGGTAACGACCATCAATGGTAGCACTACCGTAACTATTCTAAAAGAAAGACCACTTCAACAGCTTGGTTTCTTACTGGTTAAACTGTTTTTTCTGTCTGTATTCAGTTGTCCCCTCCAGTCCCACCATGGCAGTCTCTAACTGTAACTCCTCCCACGGAGTTTTCGCCTTCTCCGCTGCTGTGAAACAAAAGAGCGCCTTCGCCCCCGTCGTCCGACCGTCAGCGTCTCCTCCTCCTCCAAACTGCTCGGCCAACAACTCCAACGGGCTGCAAGGTGAAATGTTCAAACATTTTAACGTTTCAAAACATTTTAAACATTTTAAACATAAAACATTTAAATATTATAAAAATCAAAACATTTTAAACATTTAGATTTTTTAAACATTTTAAATGTTAAAAATATTTAACATTTTGAACATTTTAAACATTTTGAACATTTTAAACATAAAGATGTTGTTTTAAAGATAAACACTTCTTACAGGCTGTGTCAGAGGAGATCAGACTGTTGAGTGGAGGAGTAACAAATGATGCACAATAAACACACACACACACACACACACTCACACACATTCAGGCTGGGTAACCTGAGTTCTGTTTGTATTTCATGGAGAGTGACAGGCCAATCCATGTTTTATTCACTACAACCCACAGATACATCCTCACACACATACATTACACACACTCTCTCTCTCTCTCTCTCTCTCTCTCTCTCTCTCTCTCTCTGTCTGTGGCAGTCAGTGTGTGTGATGTCAGTGTTTCTGACAGAGAGGTTTGTCAAGTGTTAAATATTTATGCTGCTCTTCGCCTTCACACAGGCAGAAAGGCCACACTGTGTGTGTGTATGTGTGTGTGTGTGTGCGTGTGTGTGTGTGTGTGTGTGTTGTTCCATTAGCCACAGAGCAGATGAATAAACACAGTGTGATGTTATAAATAGCTGCAGTTTGTTTATAAATACACTCGAACACACATTAGGTTAATACTCTCTCATGCACACACACACACACACACACACACACACACACACACACACACACACACACACACACACACACTTTATTTTGCAGTTATACAGCAGTCCTCTCTCTCTTTCTCTGCAGCCATGTCCGGCCTCGTCGTTCCTCCGATGTAAGCTCCTCCTCCTCTTACTCCTTATGCACCAGTCACCTCAGAGGAGGCGGAGCCTGTGACCTCAGAAGGCAGAGCCTCATGCAGCAGCTGACCAATCAGAGCAGAGTATAGATTAAAAAAATGAAGTCTCTGATTGGATAGAGGAAAACAAAGTGAGAGACCATAGAGAGGATCTCTGCGGGTGCTTTCATCTCTCTGTAATTATTCCGATGTTATCGTTTATGTTTGTGGGCGGGGTCTTTGGTGAACAATCTTGTGACTAACTCGAATGACTTGTGATGTCATTCTGGTTTGGGGAGAAAAGGAAAACCTCATGTGTCTAAACCAAACACATCATGGGCAGAATGACCTGCTGCTTCAGGTCCAACTGATCAGGAGGAGGAGCTTGAGCTGTGTCTCACACTTCCTGTTTACTTTCTCAAAACTTTCCACTGGTTTGACAGCATCCTGACCAATCAGAAAGAACAACCTGACCAGACGTAACCTGTAAAAAATCCTGGATGATGTAGTTTTTTTAAAAGCTTGCGGATCTTTGACCTTTGACCTAAGAGAATAAACATAAAGTAAGTCTGTGATCAGAAACTATCATCCTTTTATCGATAGCGCTGCCTGTCTTTGTTTAAGCCCCGCCCCTGTCTTTATGCATTGATATTTGTTTGTTCCCTGTTTCGATGCTCGCACTGTGAAACAGATCCTGCATCCTGATTGGCTCCTGAGACTATCCGTCTTCTTGTTTGGAAATGTCTTTTTTATATTACTGACACTCTAGCCCGCCCCCAGCACTCAAACTCCTCCCCCTGCACCTCACAGCCCCGTCCCTTCGTGTTTTCTGTGTGGGTTTTGTGATTTTCACTGAAGTTGTAGCTGGCTGAGTGTTTCTACATCACTGTGCTCGATCACATCCCCACTGCCCACCCGCCCGCCGGCCCGCCTGTCACTGAGCTCACCAGGGAAGCCTCCTTCCTGTTTTTGTATCATACAGATTATAACGTGTATTTATACGACCTCAGAGTGTTTTGTATCATGGATGTCCTCATGTCCTCTTCATGGGTGTAACTGTGTGTCTGTGCTGGTGCCACTCTGAGAACAATCCATCGTTTTGTATCAGAAAATAAAAATGAATGTTAACGTCTCACATTTATAGAGCTGTCAATCAAAGCTGACTGTCCAATCAGCTCCACTTGTTCTCTTCTTTTTAACGTGACCTTTGTTTTAATGTTATGCTGTACTGAAGTGATTTCTCACCGTGAATAAAATCAGCAGCTTAAAGGAGAATCTCTGTCTTTACTATCAAACTACACACACACACACACACAGTTTTTGTTACAGTCTGAGTCTTGTAGTTTATCCATCCATCTATCCATCTTCTACCGCTTATCCGGGTCTGGGTCGCGGGGGCAGCAATGTCATCAGCGAAGACCAGAGGCCCCTGTCCCCGGCCACTTCTACCAGCTCCTCTGGGAGGATACCAAGGCGTTCCCAGGCCAGCTGAGAGATATAATCTCTTGTAGTTTATGTTCAGCTTTATTTTGTAGTCACGTCTCTTCTCTGGTTTCAGGTCACCTCATCTCCTGTCCTGGTCTTTTCCCGTCCTTGTGATTGTGGTCCTGCCCTCATTTTGTCCACCTGTGCATCATCACCTCAGGTATAAGAGTCAGTGGGCCAATCTCAGTGTCCACACTCACAAACTCACTGACTTTGAGGTGTGTCCTCACTCAGTCCATGAAGTCATTGTAATGTAACATGAAACCATAGAAACACAAGGTTTCCAGGGAAGCCCACAAACGCAGCAGGTAAACAAACGTAACAGATTTTTTTTTTTTTTAAAAAGAGACTATAAACTGGAATCACAGAGATTAAAAACAGTGTTGATGCTTCAGAAAAAGAAGTCTGCCTTTCAGAATAAACGTATAAAACAGCCTCAATCTGTCCAGATCTGAAGTCATACTGTATGTACAGCTTAATTCATATATTCAGATCATTTTACATTCATAGTTCTTTCAGTTTTGTGGATAAACGCTTTTGATTTATAGCAGTGTATCGGTAAAAGTGTCCAATATTTCAAACTAAAACGTGTTCAATAACTCTTCATACTGCTGCTCAGGTGAGCTACATGATGACATGCAGGTTATTTGAGCTCTGCAGACTCAACCACTTTCCAGGTGATCTCAATGAAGTCCATCAGGGCTGTTGGTTGAGGGTGTCCCAATTCAAGGTCTGCAGCCTTTGTAGACTACAAAGGCCCAACTGAACTGGTCTACAGAGCATTTCCTGTTTGTCACTCTCGATGTCATGCAGCACCGCCCTTACCTGTAAAGCTTACATTACTAACCTCACATAAAGTATAAAACCACAGTGTATACACAAAATGTACATTTTCAACATTTAAACAAACATTAGGGGGGATATCAACCACCCCCCCTCCAGAAAAAAATTAATTAAACAATATATAAAGTGTAAGCTGTCGTAGTTTTAATTGCTTTTCTTTTTTCACTGAAATAACTGAATCTATTGTTTGAATTGAAAACAATAAAGGATTTTTTCCCCTAGAGAATTTATATTTATGAATTTTGCTTTAATGAGAAGATTCATAATCTAAGAAGTGTTTTTCCTCTGTATATTACTGACAAAGAGCCCAGACAGCACATTTTTCCACACTAAACAAAATCCTCATCGATCTTTTCAGAAATGAAATCACAAAGTTGTTGACGGAAATCCTTCACAGCTGGCTAAAACAGGAGTCCTCCAGGAGTTCAGCCCTGTTCATCATCTTCAGCATTTACGCGCAATCAATTTTGGAATATGTGAGGCTTAAAGGATCCACTGGATACGTCCTTTGTGGCACCAAAAAAATGGACCAGGTTCGTCAGACAGGTGGGCCCCGTTTTGGAGGAGCCTTTGAAACGGGACCGCCTTCGACGCACCGCTGTGAGGTCATCCGTCTTTGAATTCAGCCTCCGTGTTTGGGTCAGTGGTGCTGGGATCAGTAGTTTTTGGGGGGTCAGTAGTGTGGGGGTTTACAGTCCTGAACCTTGTTGAGTTTCTGTGGCTGTATCTGTTCATTTGGTCCATTATTGTTCTCTCTCATATCTTTTTCTTTCTGTTTAAAGTGATGATTAAAAAGTGCTTTTGCTGCACAACACACACACACACACACACACACACACACACACACACACACACACACACACGCACACACACAGAGCTAGAGTGGTTAATGAACTTTTATTAAACGGCTGTCTTCCCTCAGAGACACAAAAGCACAAACAGGATGTGATTAAGATAAATCAGTGATAACTTCAAACCTCATTATTACACAGACCTTTATTTATT
>CM061164.1:2728376-2738376 GCA_030710495.1 Labroides dimidiatus | reverse complement strand
GGTCCTACGGGTCCAGATCCAAGAGAGACATGGACACACTGACAGAGAACTTTTCTCTGTGTGTGTGTGTGTGTGTGTGTGTGTGTGTGTGTGTGTGTGTGTGTGTATGTGTGTTCGTCTGAACACACTCTGATTGTGACTGTGACTCTGCTGGCTGCTGATTGGCTGAGATGAGTTTTCACAAACAGTAAATATTCTTCTGATTTGTCTCTATTTACATGAGCAGCGCAGGTTATTTTGGCGGTAATTACAGCTTCGTCGCCTTCATATCAGCCAATAAACCGCTGCCACACGCGCCGCGCCGCGCTGCAGCGGGGCATCATGGGAATGAAATTAAGTCTCGATTTGGAGAGAGAGCGGGCGGCCGGAGCGGAGCTCGGGTTAAATGAAAAGATGACTGCGGCCCGTTTGCTGGGGCTGTTCATTTGTTAGCGGACGCCATGGGTTCGATTCCCCCAGAGGACGCCGCTGCAGTCCTGCCAGCATCACATCAACGCCACAGCAACCGTGAGCGAATATGAAGGGAGATGATGTTCCCCACGGAAACACGGCGTAAATAAACTCTTATGGAAATGTTCGTCTGTAATGTCGTTTTGTCACAATCAATTTCCCATTACCCGTCAGCGTGGCAACACACGCCTTTATATACCTCACACACACACACACACACACACACACACACACACACACACACACACACACACACACACACACACACACACAGAGTGAGGCAAATTCAGTTTGAAAGACGGAGGCGAAGAAATGAAAAGAAACCAGGAGGGACGAAGAGCGAGTGATGAAGTGAAGGTTAGAGACTGAAACAAGGTTAGTATGTAGAGGAGGAGAAGGAGGAGGAGAAGGAGGAGGAGGGGAGGAAAAGAGAAGAGGGGAAGAGGAGGAGAGAAGGAAGAGAGAAGAGGGGAGGAGGGGGGTGATAGGAGGAGGAACAGTGGACTGAAGGCAGAGGGCTGTGTAATTCCTAGACTTCTGAGCCTCACAAACAGCACCTCTCTCTCTCTCTCTCTGTGTGTGTGTGTGTGTGTGTGGGGGGTTATAGAAAAACTCTCGGCACTTCCAGGAGAGGGACAGACTAAACTCGGCTCACCTGTGTTTTCTGTGTAACTGACTTATGTCCTGTAGCTCCTCCCACTGCGCGGAGAGTTCCCATCATTTAAATAAACTGTTTGTTTGTTTGTTTGTTTCAGAGTTTAATGCATTTAAACTACATTCACAGTTTTACTCTCAACGCTTGATCCGCTGTGATTCACCCACAGACTGACGCTCTCTGACCACGTGGTCACTTCATTGAGGAAACGGAACTAATGCGCTCCGTTTCCTCAATTGGAAACAGGTGCGGGACCCGCGGCAATGAGACACACCTTAACACACCTTCACAGGTAAGAGCAAAGAGGCTGGAAATGAGTGTTCAAACTTAAGGTGTGCACCGATCATGGCTCTGAGGCACAGAGAACGGCTGGGCGGTTTACAAACAGACGGAGAGGCAGAAGTTTGGTGTGTGTGTGTGTTTGTGTGTGTGTCGGTCTGTACGGCTGTTTTCCAAATCGCCTGCTACAGACTGCATGTGTGAATATTATTATTAACATCATTATTTCACGATTTCATCGTGAACATCAAAAGGATTGCGTCTCTAACTCTCTCTCTCTCCTAAGCGCTTGGCGCACTAACATCGACAGGATCTTCTAAAAATGGGCAGGGTCTTTTCTGAGGGAGCTGATTGGTCAGGAGGTGTTGCTTTTGTACTCATTGATCTATAATCCAGATCTTAACCTGCTCTGGAGCAGATTAGCTGTTCAGCATCAGTTACCATGGTGATTCATCCTGGTAAGAAGTGAACCAGCTTCATACGACAAAAATCCAGGGTTAACCCAGAAGTTACCTCGATAAGAGAAAATCCAGGCCTCAGGCCTTCAGTGTGTTTTATCTCAGAGGTCAGGATCAGGTTGGTCTTCTGTTGAACCATTTGTTCCGTTAAGACCACATGATCAGACACAGTCCACAACCTGGGAATATAATGGACTCAGAGGATTCTGGGTCGGACTACAAGTCTCTGCAGGGTCCGGAACTCTGGTACTGTCAGGTCCACATCCAGGACTCACCTATACCCTCTACACCCAAGAGGACTGATCTTCCCCTTCTTCACCTTCTTCATCCCTCTGAAGAATTTTACTGTTTCACAACTTCTGTCACACACACACATACATACACACACGCACACACACAGAGTTACCCTGCTGACATTTGTCTTTCATCATCATGTAAAGGTCACCGATCGGCCGTCTGCCAAACACACTGAGCTTTATTAGCATCACATTATCACTGTGTGTGTGTGTGTGTGTGGGTGTGTGTGTGTGTGTGTGTGTGTGTGTGTGTGTGTGTCAATAAGCTGAACACACACTCCTCTCAGCATCCAAACAGCAGCAGAGTCACAGGTGACATTTAGACAAAAACTTACTCATAAACACGCCCTGTTACCAGGGCAACGCAGGGCTGCGGCAGAGAATCATGGATAAAAGAAGGTGACAACCTCTGGTGGAGTTACAGGTGAGAAGAGCAGATTCACCTGAGCAGGTTATCAGTGTGAAACTGTGTGGTGACACACCTGACAGAGTTTGACAGTCAGATTAACATCAGGATTATCTGAGATTATGATGGAATCACTGACAGTATAATTATGAAGAATATAAATAACTGCAGGTGTGTGTGTTTGTGTGTGTGTGTGTGTGTGTGTGTGTGTGTATGCATGTGTACGCATGCCTGCAGGCACGAACATGAGGACACTTTGAAGTAAGGAGTTGGACAGTCAGAGTCTGCAGGGACGATAAATCTGCTGCTGACGGCTACCTGCTCCCTCATTACAATATTAGAGTGTGTGTCTGTGTGTTTGTGTGTCTGTGTGTGTGTGTTAGTATATCCTACAGAGGATTGAGATGTTGGTCTGTAGTTTGTGCTGAGGAGGCGTTTTGACAGTTAGAGAGCTGTTTATGCTTTTGTCTTCCTCAGAGGAGCTAAAGGAATCTGTGTGTGTGTGTGTGTGTGTGTGTGTGTGTGTGTGTGTGTGTGTGTGTGTGTGTGTGTTTTGAGCAGAGGGACCAGGGCATTCATTAATGTTGGCTGCAGTGCATGCTGGGTGATCTAAGATGGAACTTTTAGATGTGAAAGAATTTGATTGGTCTGCTGTGATTGGTCTGCTGTGATTGGTCTGCTGTGATTGGTGAGCAGTGATTGGTCTGCTGAGATTGGTCAGCAGTGATAAAAACCAACACATCACTGGTGACCTAATTCATGACATCAACAGCTAATTTCATGTTGTTGCACAATGTGTGACTGAGAGTCAATTAAAGGACTATTACACTTAACCTGCCATTTGTGTGTGTGTGTGTGTGTGTGTGTGTGATAGATAGAGGGGGGCGTGGAAATGAGCAGCAGAGATGAAGTGTTACATTTCTGTTAACCATTTTACAGCCCTCTCTTCCTCCCTCCCTCTTTGCCCCCCCCCCCCTCTCTCTCTGTCTCTGTCTCTCTCTCTCTCTGTCTTTCACTCTCTTTCTCTCTCTCTGTCAGTGTCTCTCTTTCTCTCTCCCTCCCGTATAGAGGTCTTAAATACAAATTAATATCTCGTAGGGTTAAATTGGATGAAAATCTCACCTCACAGATCGTCCTCTCACCTGTCAGACAGGAAGTTGCGATATGACAGGTGTTAACATCTCCATCATCACCACGCCGCCTCGTTAATGAATCACCAATTAACCATCAGGCCTCGTTAGCGATCTGACACTAATAGACCTGTTTCATATCTGTTCAACCCCACATCCTATGTGTGTGTGTGTGTGTGTGTGTGTGTGTTTGTGTGTGTGTGTGTGTGTGTGGATAGGGGGGTTCATTAGCACCTGTTAGCTTTAGTGCTCACTGAGTTGAGCTGTTGGTCACACTCTTCTGTTTCACACACACTGCTCACCTTTCATCAACCCATCTATTATTTCCTGCTACACACACACACACACACACACACACACACACACACTGTTACACTAAAGTCAGCCGTTGAGGTAATTAGTGGGCTGAGGGTGAGTGAACACAGAACTACTGGACAGATAAAGAGAGAGTCAGATTTATTATGAGTATGCTACTGAAGTGTGTGTGTGTGTGTGTGTGTGTGTGTGTGTGTGTAAGATGAAGGGCCTTTTCTTTATGAGCAGCTCCTTCTGTGTCTCTCCTCATACAGAGCTCTGATAAAACCAGTCAAATCTGTAATACGTTAAACCTAAATTAAATTAAATTAAATTAAATTAAATTAAATTAAATTAAATTAAATTAAATTAAATTAAATTAAATTAAATTAAATTAAATTAAACACCGTTCAAACTAGTTTGAAGTGAACTTGAAGGGGCTGTTAGAACTGTCTGGAAAAGCTAGTGTTTTCTGGGATAAAGACTTCATTTCCCATGAGAACTAGCATCCACTGTTGTGAGGATGTGATGCTTACCAAGATATTTGTTTGTTTTGGAGAGCAGATCTTCCTTGTAACTCTACTTTTCTTTATTCAAGAAAACCTTTCCCAGGATGCAAAGCAACAAGGTGATGTATTCATTTGTAGTTATGCTGAGCTTTGTTTGAAACGCGTAATCAAAGTTCATAAAGTCAGTTTGTAGTTTAGTGTCCCAGTTCTTCTTCACCGCTATTCAAACAGTAGCCTTGTGTTGCAACCTGCAGCCTGTTGATTTGGGCCCGAGCTCATCTGAGATGGACTGACGCAAGTGGAAAAGTGTGCTGTGGTCTGACGAGTCCACATTTTTAAATTGCTTTTGGAAATCATGAACGTGGTGTCCTCCGGGCCAAAGAATAAAAGGACAATCTGGATTGTTCTCAGGTCAAAGTCTCAAAGCCAGCATCTGTGATGGTATGGGGGTGTGTTAGTGCCCATGGCATGGCTAACTTGACCATCTGTGAAGGCTCCATTAATGCTGAAAGGTACATACAGGTTTTGGAGCAACATATGCTGCCATCCAAGCCATGTCTTTTTCAGGGACGTCCCTGCTTATTTCAGGAAGACAATGACAAGACACATTCTGCACATGTTACAACAGCGTGGCTTCGTAGTAAAAGAGTGCAGCCACTAGACTGGCCTGCCTGCAGTCCAGACCTGTCTCCCATTGAAAATGTGTGGCGCATTATGAAGCACAAAATACGACAATGGAGACCCCGGACTGTTGATCAGCTGAAGTCAAATTCAAGCAAGAATAGTAAAGAATTCCACCTTCAAAGCTTCAACACTTAGTGTCCTCAGTTCACAAACCACTTGAACCATGAAAAGGGTTTAGCTACATAAGTAGTTCTCTGAGTGCTCTCTCTCTCTCTCTCTCTCTCTCTCTCTCTCTCTCTCTCTCTCTCTTATATTATTTACTTATTTTGACAGTATTCTTTTAGTCCTAACTGTCCTGTGTCTGATTGTTTACCATGTTTGGTTTTGTCTTGTTCACCAGGCGTGGTGTTGTCATGGTGACTGCTGTAAATCAGTCAGAGGTCATACAAATTGTAAACGACCAATCACAATCTGAGAACATTTCACCTGTCTGTACCTGCAGCTTCACTTGGTCTTAAAGGGACAGTACGCTCAAAACTGCTGCTATACTACTGCAAGTACAGCCATAACAACCTTTGTGTGTGTGTGTGTGTGTGTGTGTGTGTGTGTGTGTGTGTGTGTGTGTGTGTGTGTGTGTGTGTGTGTGTGTGTGTGTGTGTGTGTGTGTGTGTGTGTGTGTATTTTCCATTATCTGGCCTTCATCACCTCGTCTTCACCAGGGATCCTGACAGCTGACGGGAAGTCAGCCTGTCAGTCAAAACTCGCACACCTTTACCTGTGTGTATGTGTGTGTGTGTGTGTGTGTGTGTAAATGGACAGACTCACACTGACACACGGACAGAGATGTAAATGGATCACTGTCAGTCTCACCCATTGTTCCCCTTGACAGGAATACCAATCATCTTTGTGTGTGTGTGTGTGTGTGTGTGTGTGTGTGTGTCTCTGTGTGTGTGTGTCTGTGTGTGTGTGTGTGTCTGTGCATCAGGGGACTTAGAGCAGACAGTTGAGTATCATCAGTATTCAGAGATGGAAAATTCTTTCTGCATAGCTCCTACTGTCTGCTTACACACACACTCACTTTCCCTCTCTCTCCCATAGTGTGTCAGTAGTGAGAAGGTGTGTTGGTCAGGTGATGTGCTCTCTGTTGGTTTAACATGTATTTTTTCAGTGTGTGTCAGGGTTCAGACGAACAGTCTGCTGATGAAATGGAGCTCAGATCTCAGTCTTCTGATTTCACCTTGATGCTTTTTTTTTCAGCTGTGTGAGACAGGCATAGGTAGGGTACTGGAGGGAACAGGTGTGTTATCAGGACTTAACCACGGTCAAATTTTTGTTTCTGTTTTAAAAAAAAAAAAACAACAACTCTGTGGTTTCCTTAAAATAGAGTTAATACGATACCTTTAGCGATAACAGCTGCTGTGGTGTCCTTATATTATAGTGAATATGGTACCTTTAGAGAGAACAGCTGCTGTGGTTTCTGTTCATAACAAACAGCTCAGTCAGCTGACTGTGTGACATCACACCTGTCACCTGACACAGTAAACAATTCAGGAGGACAGAGGAGGGGTCAAAGTTCAATTCATTCAAACACACTTACCTCACACACAGTTTGTGTTAGTCTGCAATACTGTCTGACAGTAATTATCTGCATCCCCACTGCTATTAAAATATCACACAGACACACACACAGACACGGGTGTGAAGTGTGTGTGTGTGTGTGTGTGTGTGTGAGGCCTCAGTGGAATGAAGGCTCTGAGGTTGTAACCCTGTCTTATTTTGTGTTTGAAACACTCACAGCCCAGAAAATTATCATCCTCTGTTGCTCACTCTGTGTTCTGTGTTTTCTCTCTCTCTCTCTCTCTCTCTCTCTCTCTCTCTCTCTCTCTCTCTGTGTGAGAGAGAGAGATACTGTTAGTAAAACTCATCTTCACTCTCTGTGTCACAAACAGATGTGATGTTTCCTCTGACATTAACTGGTAAGCTTCGGTTTGCTGGTTGTTTGGTTGGTTGTTTGGCTGGATGGTCAGTATGTCTGTCGGTTGGTTGGTTGGTTGGTTGGTTGATTGGGTGTTTGGTTGATTGGTTGGTTGGTTGGTCAGTCGGTCGGTCGGTTGGTTGTTTGTTTGGTCATTCTGTCCGTCCATCCGTCTGTCCATTGGTCGGTTGGTCAGTCCGTCTGACGGTTGGTTTGTTGATTGGTCAGTTGGTTGGTTTGGCACTATCTACAGACTCCTGATCAGCTGATCGAGTCTATCATGTGATTAAATATTTTGTTTTGTTGAGGAGCTTAGATGACATAGGGCTTGTTGTTCTCAGTGATGAGTGTTAGTCTCAGTCGCAGCAGAGGTGACGGTGTGATGGTCCGGTAAACATGGAGAGGACCACAGGCTGAGTTGAACTCCTGAATATTGAACAAAGTCTCTAACGAATTCAGGATTCAGCATTCAGGAATCAGTGGAATGCGGGTGGTGAGCGTTGTCGTTTACGACACCTGAACCACCAGGTCACCTGATCTCTCCCAGGAGTTTCTTCACTTTCCCTTCAGTCCAAGTACTCTGCTTCATAAGGGAGTCCTCCTCTTCCTCCTCATCTTCCTCTTCTTCTCTCTTTCATCCTCCACACCCCCTCCTCCTCTTCCTCCTCCTCCAATCCTCCAGTCCTCCTCCTCCTTCTCTTCATCACTTTCATTTCCTGCTGCAGCTTTAATTCTCTGAATATTAAACACCTCCCCCCTCTCCTCCCCTGTGGCCACTGTCTTTAAATGCCCCCCGCCCCACCACCTCTGCTGCTCCTGCCGTTGCCATGGTGACAACAATCCTCTAGTGATTAGTGTTAATCATCACCATGGCAACACCATCAGTACCAGTGTAATGTGTCAGGAGGAACAGGAGGAAGAGGAAAAAGAAGAGGAGGTTCTTCATGAAGCAGTTTGTCTCTTTTTCCTCCTCCTGTTCCAACGCTTCCTACTCCTCTTCCTCCTTTTCCTGTTTCTCCTCCTCCTCTTCCTCTATCTCCTTCTCCTGTTTTTCCTCCTCCTCTTCCTCCTTGTCGTCTTTGTCTTTGGTGTATATCCAGCAGAGCAGAGGATTATGGGCTTAAGTTAATGACCTCTCACCTCTCCTCACCTGTCCCCCTCACCTGTCCCTCTTACCTGTCCCTCTCACCTGCCCCTCTCATATCTTCTCACCTCTTCCTCTCTTTAGTTCCTCCTCACCTGTTTGCCTGTCTCAGTGTTTGTTCAGGTGGAGGATGAACACCTGTGTGTTTTTGTGTGTGTGTGTGTGTGTGTGTGTGTGTGTGTGTGTGTGTGTGTGTGTGTGTGTGTGTGTGTGTGTGTGTTTGTCTTATGTGCAGCCTGATGTCTCTAAGTGGATCAAACCTTTAGTAATGTGTCAGCGAGCTTTAAGAAGAGACAAATTACAGCTTTGTGGTGTTTAAGGAGAGCGACAGAGACACTGAGTGACGGAGACGCTGAGCGACGTCTGAATGAGTTCTGAAATATTCATCCTGTCATCACCACACATTTAGAGGAACATCTTCTCCTCCGCCACAACCTGACGTTAAAATGTCAACCTTCATTTTTATTTCATCACAAACACCAAGGAGCAACCAGGACGGATGTTTCTGATGAAAAAAAGATGAAAACACACACACACACAAGCACACACACAAGCAGAGTCAGATGTGTGTCAGGCCTTTTAGCACTTTTTGTCTTCACTTTGAGTTAAAAGTTTAAAACCTCTCATATAAACACTTTTATTTTGTCATATTTTAAAATTCAAACAAAACTGTGTGTGAGAGAAAGAGTGTGTTTGTGTGTGTGTGTGTGTGTGTGTGTGTGTGTGTGTGTGTGTGTGAGTGTGTGTGTGTTCCAGCTGGGCGGGCAGAGATGCAGGCGTCTAAAAGCCAGAATAAATATTAAAAACGGATCAATATTTCATTCCAGATAAATTATGATAGAGTGTTTCTGAAAGCCTGCAGAGTGTGTGTGTGTGTGTGTGTGTGTGTGTGTGTGTGTGTGTGTGTGTGTGTGTGTGTGTGTGTGTGTGTGTGTGTGTGTTAATAATGGATCACTGTGTCAGTATGTTGTGATGTTAAAGTGTTGGATGACACGTTAATATTTCAGTTTGTGTCTCTGAATGTCATCACATGAAGCTCAGTGAGTTTCATCACAACTGGTCCTGTTTAATGGGTGGATAGCTAACTGTGCTAACTGCGCTAACTGCCCTTACCGTGCTAACTTTGCTAACTGTGCTAACTTTGCTAACTGCGCTAACTGTGCTAACTTTGCTAACTTTGCTAATTGTGCTAACTGCGCTAACCGTGCTTACCATGCTTACTTTGCTTACTGCACTAACTGCGCTTCAGCTGATGAGCAGTGTCAGAGTCGTCTCTGCAGTGCATCCAGGTGAGGTCAGCAGAGACACTCTCTTTGTTTAGTCTTTTAATTTCTTAGTTTTTGTTTCTTCATTATTTCCTGTTTTATTTTGACGGTCTTCTGTTTGGTCACTCTGCTGTTGTGTTTTTCTTGTTGTGTCCTTTGAGTGTGTGTTTCTGTATGTTCAGTATATTTGTGTGTTGATCTGCTTCGTCTCTTACCTGAGGGCAGGTACAGACAAGCTGTAAGAAACCAGGTGTTCAAACACCACTCTCTGTCTGTCTCTCTCTCACAGTGTGTGTGAAAGTGGAATCACTTTAACCTGTTCTATCATTTCCAGCTGCTCTCTGATCCTGGCACACACACACACCCTACACACAGACAGTTTCCACCTGATACACTAACATGGTTCATTAGCTCAGACAGGTGTGAGAGAGTGTTAAAGAGTGTGAAACTCTCTCTCTCCTTCTGTGTGTGTGTGTGTAAATGTGATGACATTTCACAGCCTGTTAGTATGTTAG
>CM061164.1:2595876-2723376 GCA_030710495.1 Labroides dimidiatus | reverse complement strand
TACAGCTGCATCCGTTTCAGCCATCGTTGTTAGAATGTTGTTTTTTCTTCTGGTGAACTGAAACTAGTTTGATACGCACGCAGCTTCACTCATCAAAAAAAGGACGCAGCGCCGCCTTTCAAAGCGGAGTGAAACACGTGCTCCGCCAGAAGTCCGATTCTCTTTACTGCATGACAAGACCAGACTCCCCACTGTGGCTTTACCATTGAGCTATGACCTTAGCTGGGCTACTGCGTGCATGTAAACGTACTGACTGAGAGGAAGAGTGTGTGAGTGTGTGTGTGTATGAATAAAGCTGAATTTTAAGATATAACCTGACCTGACACACACTTTAACTCTGAGCTGTTTTTCGTATTCACTCTTTGTTTTTTATCTGTTTTAAATGACTCTGATAATAAATTTGTCTTCAGTTTAACAAGAGAAGAAATATATTTGAACTCATCTGAAGGATCCACACAGCTCTGACTCAGTGTTCAAATATTAAAGTCTCTTAAGGATCCCAGATGTTTGAATTTATGACATTTATATAAAAATTTAAAACAATAACAAAAGAATTGATTAATAAAGCTTTTTAATGTGACGCTCTCACTAAACCATGAAGATATAATTTCACACTGAGACAGTAATACTCAACAAAATATAACAAAAGACAATAATGAAAATATTTATATTAAAAGTAACAATAGGGATTAAAATAATATTTATCATAAAAACAATACAAAAGTAATACTTGTAATAAAAATAACAATAATGAAAATAATACTTAAAATAAAAAATAATCATTATAATAAAATAATGTTTAAAATAATAATAATAACACAGCATGCAGCGGAGTGGAGGTATGTTCCTCTTACAAACCAGAAAACGGCAAACAAAGAGAGACCGTTGCTGTCTGAGTGTACCGGTCTCTGAGGAGGGGGGGGTGGGGGTGGGGTGGGGGAGAGTTGGGAGAGTGGGGAGGGGGGTTGTGGGGGGGGGGGGGGGTTAACAGAGTGGAGATGTGAGAGAAGAAGAAATGGAGGAAGAGAGTCTTTTTTCCTCTCAAGTGTTAGAGCTGTAAGTGTGTGTGTGTGTGTGTGTGTGTGTGTGTGTGTGTGTGTGTGTGTGTGTGTGTGTGTGTGAGGCAGTAAAGGTCCAGAGCTCCCCCCTGTGGTCAGAAACAGCACATGTCTTCAGCGCTTCCAGTCCACAGTAACTGTAATTATAATTATTATGAAGCTCATTTATAAAGACTGTTTTAATTAGTATCCTTTTAGTTATTGATAATTATCATGATAGTTTATGACTCTTTTATATCTATAAATATTATTGATAATGATTCTTATAAATAAAGACCTACATAGCAATAAGTATTGAATTACTCTGATTTAAATGTAGAACAATTAAACTCTGAAGTCTCTCTGACGTTTTCATTTTAATCTTTTTTTTAAAGGACTAATTTATTTTTCTCATGTATGTATTTGATCATATTTTTCAGGTTTTAGACTCGTATTTATCTTTTTTGTAAGTTATCTGTGTTTTTACCTTTCTGTGAGCCTGAGCGATCGTCTCTTCACACCTCAAGACAAACTCTCCCTCAGCACCGAGGACGAAACCCAAACATCCTGATGAGAATTATAGAAACAGATGCAGCAGGTAAATACGTCATACCTGTATTATATACAGGTTATAACAAAGACTCAGAGGCTGACATTATGTCCGCTTGAAACTCCTGAGGATGTTTTTATTCTAAGTTTCATTAACCTAAAGATGAAATAACCGTCTCACCTTTAAACTGAAGCATTGTGAAGAGAAACCACGTCACTGACGTCTGTCTCTACAGCTCCACTTTATTCTTTACGTTTATAAAATCAGACTCTGAGCTCAGACTCAGTTTAATTCATAAAAACTGTCCACAAACAGATTGACTATCTGTGAACCATCTGTAAAAATAAATGAATAGGGTCTATAAATATTAACATCAGATGAAAAAGATTCACGGATTATTTTAATGGTTCAGATCTTCTGAAGTCAAACCTCTGACTCTGTTTCACGTCCAGAAAACGTTTCTCTGAGGAGAATTTAAATTCACCTTTTCATAGTTTTTATCTTTTAGTAGATTAAGAGCAGTGACTGAGAGTATTACAGATTATTAAAGTCAGATTAAAAATGTTTTAAAGGAAAACAGCTGAATGTTAATTTACAGAAAAACGTTTCAGGTAAAATCATTAAATATCAGAAACAATTCAAACAGTTCTTTCAAAATAAGAGCTGACTTTAGACATTTTTATCATCTTTCTTTTATTTCATAATTTCATCACTAATAATAATAATTTTAAATTCAAATACAATCTGTATTTCATTTTTAAAACAGCGTTTGGATGTTTCTGTGATGCTGAAAAATTTATTTTATGTTTTTCTAAAAAACCTTCAGGCTGATCTCTTTCTGTTTCTAAACTAAAACAATAATCTGCTTCGACTCCGAGAGGGAAGCAGACCAACAATAAAACAAAAACCCGATTTCATATTTCTCTCTCTCTCTCTCTCTCTCTCTCTCTCTCTCTTTCTCTCTCTCCTTTTCTCTTCCTTTTCTCTTCCTCTCTCTTCCTCTCCCCCACTCTCTCTCTCTCTTTTCACTGTCTCTCGTCCGTCTTCATGCGCTCAGTAAAATGACATTTAGAGCAGCAGGGTGAGAAAAGCAATCTGCAGAGCCTCCCTGGAGAGAGAGAAGGGGGAGAGAGGGAGAGAGAGAGAGGGGGGTGCAAAGGAAAAGGAAGGATGAGATAAAATGAGTGAAATCAAAGAAAACAATGGAAAACGGTAACTTAGACTGTGCAGAGACCCAGGTCCTCCTCTGCAGAAAGACCTGACCCAGCTCTGCCCCACAGGGACCAGAGACCGGTGCTGGCTCTGTAGAGACCAGTACTGCAGTTTGACCCAGGACGGTCTGACTGTGAAGGACAAACTCAGATGGTGTGTTTGTGCGTTTATAGGAAACGACAGCGCCATGCTCCTGTTGATGTAGTGCTGTCAGCTGTGAGCTGATTGGCCAGATGTGGGCTTGTGGTGCCCAGGGCACAGAGGGGTGGGGTCAGGGCTCTGCAGTTCTGAATCTGGGTGATGAAGATCTGAAGGTAAAAACCTCCTCATCAGGTGTGGCTCTGACACAGACTCAGACATCCTCAGGTCGAGGCTGGCTCAAATCTTTGTTTGAATCCACAGGAAACAGGTGAGCAGAAACCAGCTGCTCTGATTGGTTGATAGGTTAAACAGGACCACTCCACTTCAGAGCCCACAGAAGCAATCTGCAGCAACAAAGACCCCGTCAGACCCCATCAGACCTCATCAGACTCTATTAGACTCTATTGTCTCCGACACAAAGCGGCCTGCAGCTAATTAACAAGAGCAGCCTTATCACACACACACACACACATACACACACACACACACAGTTTCTCTCTCTCTCTGAGTTATTCAGAGGGGAGAACACTTCAGGACAAAAAAACTTCATTGTAACTACACACACACACACACACACACACACACACACACACACTCAGGGTGTTTTGCTGTGTGAGCAGTTTGGTTCTTCATATGATTCCTGCTTCCTCCTGATTGGCTCAGAGTGACGGCGAGAAGCAGAGAGAGAACTACTGATCGATTAATTCAAAAAATAAGGGGGGGGGGGGTGCTGCTCTGCTCAGAGACACATCGGCACAGAAACACACACACACACACACACACACACACACACACATGCACGCACACACTCCAAACAAAAACAAACTCAGATTTCAATTAGTGTTACAGACGCAAACTGAAAACAGTCTTTCCCTCTCTCTCTCTCTCTCTCCCCCCCTCCCCTCTCTCTCTCACTCTCTCCCTCCCTCTCTCTCTCCCTCTCTCCCCTCTCTCTCTCACTCTCTCCCTCCCTCTCTCTCTCCCTCTCTCTCCCCTCTTCCCTCTCTCACCCCGTCTTTATCTGCCTCATCAGCAGAATATTTCTGTTCTTTAACACCTGCTGATTTAAACCTGACCTCCTCCTCCTCCTCCTCCTTCCTCCCCCTCCTCTGTCCCCCTCTCTTTTATCTTTCTCTCTAAAATGACTCTTAAAGACTTCCCACTCGACCAGATCCTCTCTCACTTTCTCTCTCTCTCTTTGGTCGGTCGCTGACATTTTGTTAGACGTCGTTAATGCCGGCGGTGCCATAAAGCACCTTAGGGTGACACCCTGAGGGGAGGTGGGAGGGGGTTGGAGACAGACAGAGAGATGGGGAGAGAGAGAGAGAAAGGGAGAAAAAGGGGGAGAGAGACAAACAGACAGAGAGAGAGAGAGAGTGAGAGAGTTATAGTTCTTATTTCAGGTCTCAGTTAACCCTCTTTTCAGTACGACTAATCAATTTTCATGATACGAGCTCCATAAAGTCCTGTTAATATTACACACACACACACACACACACACACACACACACACACACACACACACACACACACACACACACACACACAAAGATGTGTCTGTAAAGAGAAAAGGTCTGATTCTTTAGGAAGACCTGATCCCCTCAGAAACTTTAGGACACAAAATGCAACACAGACCCCTGATCCCGATCGTCCTCACAGACCCCTGATCCCTGACCCTCCAGAGAGGCCCTGAAACCCTGATCCCTTACCCCTGTCCAGCCCCTGTCAGGTCCTTTCAGTGTCTCCTGGTGATGTAAATGATCTCTAACAGTCTCACTCTTGTCTTTAGGTCTTTAACCACCTGAGACAGAGATCAGGAGGACTAACTCTGAGCCTGTTTTGACTCCTTTCTTTGTCCTCAGAGGAAACATCTTTTCTCTGTTTGTCTCCTCAGAGAGGTTTCCCATCATACCTGGGGGCAGAGCGGCGTCTCTGGCCCTCGACCTTCAGAGGACAAAGTGGTCGTTGAGGGGCCGACAGACGGAGATGGACGGGGAGAGAGGCAGAAATCCATTCAGAGACGTTAATAAAATCAAAGAGCCCGAAATGATCAAGCATGAAGTACATCACAAAGGTAATGTGACTTTAAACAGATCCTCCCATTATCAAAAACAGTCAGCCGGGCCCAGTACGCCGCCGCCACTGCTGCCGCCACCACCACGAATTTATGAGGCCAACTTCCTCAATCTAATAGAAGGATTCAGGTGTTACTAATGGACGAGAGAGGGAGGGTAATCGAGGAAAGAGAGAGCTAATGTGGAGTGATGGAGAGAGAGAAAGAGAGATGAAGACGGATGGGACAAAAGTTACAGAAGAAGAAAAGAACAAAGAGAGATGAAGAGATAAAAAGAGAGAGAGAGAGAGAGAGAGAGAGAGACAGAGAAGGAGAGAGAGAATCACATCTGAATACTTCATGACTTTACAAACACAGATCATAAAACCACACACTCTGTTTTATCCCTCCTCTCTTCTTCTCCTGTCTTTACACCCTGATGCTTTGTGTGTGTGTGTGTGTGTGTGTGTGTGTGTGTGTGTGTGTGTGTGTGTGTTACAGAGGCTCTGAATCAGTTGGTCTCTCTTGTTCTCTGGTTTGTAAGCTGTAGTTGCCTCAGGGCGCGCTCCTCTACTGGTCAGTACGGCCCACGGTCACACTACTCCAACATGAACCAGACTTCAGGCACACGCATGGCCCGCCTATGTCACCATGAAGCGTCTGTTTACGTGGAGCACGGTCTCATCAGAGAGAAGAGAGAGAACAACATTATTTTGGTCTGACACAGCCCTCTTACACCTCCGTTATTACTTAAAATAACTGTCGAGAGGAGCGGTCACAGCGATCATGTCCACATGCTCGTGCATGAAGTGTACCACGCTGAAGCACACCTCTCTAAAGCGTGTAAAAAAGGAGAAGGGAACGGCGCTCAAGCACGGTATACTAAGCACGGTATACTTGTGGTCACACTGGCCAAACGAACTGGACTTCAGGGCTGAAGCGTGCTTGGGCACGGTACGAATGGC
Source organism: Labroides dimidiatus (assembly GCA_030710495.1). NCBI lineage: Eukaryota > Metazoa > Chordata > Actinopteri > Labriformes > Labridae > Labroides > Labroides dimidiatus. The sequence goes on along the minus strand of CM061164.1, from coordinate 2,717,418 downwards.
CAGTGTGACCGCGCCCTTAAACAGGTGACAGGAAACACTGCTGTTCATCTTTCATCACAGATACACCCACAGGGGTTCTGACAGGAAGTTAGAATAGACAGGAAGTCAATAACGACAGGAAGTCAGCCAAGAGAACGTCAGCAAAGGCAGGAAGTCTTTCTCTGTCTCCTCTCTGTCTCCTCTCTTTCACCTCTCTGTCCTCTCTGTCTCCTTTCTCTGTGTCCTCTCTGTGTCCTCTCTGTCTCCTCTCTGTGTTCTTTCTGTGTCCTCTCTGTCTCCTCTCTGTCTCCTCTCTGTCTCCTCTCTGTGTTCTTTCTGTGTCCTCTCTGTCTCCTCTGTCTCCTTTCTGTCTCCACACTGTCTGGACTCCTGAGCTGACAGGTTTCAGTCCTTGATGTCTTCTGTCTCCTTGTTGATTTTCAGGATACGTTGATGGAGTCTGATCCCTGAGCGGCGCTGGCTCAGGAGCGAACAGGTCAGAGGTCATCAGAGGACAGGGTGTACGGTGGTCCGGCTTTGTGCTGAGTTTGAGGACGGACCAGAACATGAAGGTGAACTGTAATGGCCCAGACTCAGACCTGGTGGAAGTCCTGTGTGAGTCCAGGTAAGAGACTGAAGACTGGTCCTGGTCCCCTCTGGTCTTTAGTTTAACAGGAGGAAACTCTGCTTTCTGCTCCCCTGAGGATGAACCTGCATCTCTGTGCTGTTTTTTGCACAAACATGCTGAGCTGGCAGGACTGCAGGCTGTGTGTGTGTGTGTGTGTTTGTGTGTGTGTGTGTGTGTGTGTGTGTGTGCGAACACATGTTTATATCACAGCTAATCAGACTGAATTAATATCAGTCGCTCAATAAGAGGAGCCGCAGCACAAATCGACTTTTAATGAACGTCTCTGCGGCTGTTTCCACGTTTCATCCCATAAGCACAAAACGGAATCGATTTAACCCGCTTAATTTACCTCCTCTGAGTGTGTGTGTGTGTGTGTGTGTGTGTATGTGTGTATGTGTGTATGTGTAAGTGTGTATGTGTGTGTGTTTGTGTTTTGAATGAAATGAGCTGTTGTGTTTTTGCAGAGGGCAGCAAACATTGTTAGCTTTTACAAGCTGATCACTGGACTAAAACTACATCACTAATTAAAAGCCTGCTCTCTCTCTGTGTATGTGTGTGCGTTTGTGTGTGTGTGTGGTTTGTGTGTGTCTGTGTGTGTGTCTGTGTGTGTGAGTGTGTGTGTGTGTGTGTGTGTGGCAGCCATTTTATGGGTGTCGGTCTGATGTTGAACTCTGGACAGGAACAGAGACGGGTCAACAGTCTCACTCTTTTTTATTTTCCATTTCTGTCACTGTCCATAACTCTCTCTCTCTCTCTCTCTCTCTCTCTCTCTCTCTCTCTCTCTCTCTCTCTCTCTCTCTCTCTCGGTAGCTGTCAATCACTCAGTTACTCAACCAACACATTAGTAGTTTCCAGACACACTCACACACACCACACACACACACACACACACACACACACACACACACACACACACACACACACACACACACACACACACACACAGTCAGAGGGCGGTGACCTGCTATTACTGAGCTTTTCTGCTTCACTGCTGCCTGGTAATGATGGTCAGCTGTGTGTGTGTGTGTGTGTTGACCAGTTGGCAGTCTATTAGTGTGATGGACTCAGTTTGGCCGTACTCAGTGTGTGTGTGTAGGTGTGTGATCCTGGTGGCTGCAGAGTTTTGTTACAGACTTTCCTTCATTAAGACCCCGAGATAACACGTGAGTTTGTTTCAGCGTGTTCAGGTGTGTGTGTTCAGGTGTGTGTGTTCAGGTGTGTGTTATTCATGCTGATCTAAACATAAGGAGGTATATGAGTAGGTGGACTCTCTGAGCTCTGATAAAAACTGACCCTGATCAGTTTTTTCCAGGATCATAGAGACCACATGGTATAGATCCATGGATCAGCCTCCAGCAGAGAGAGGAGGGTCATCACTGAGCCGCCAGTCCAAGCAGAGTCCGACCCCATCAGGTGACCCCATCAAGTGACCACATCAGGTGATCCCATCAGGTGACTGCCTCAGGCGACCCCCTCTTGGCTGTTCTTCCTTAAAGGGACAGTCACTTGGTCGTGGGTTGCTGTGACAGTTCAGTAATCTGACTTGAATCTCTGTGAGGATCTGAAACGTGCTCTGACGTCTCGCAGTGATCACTGACAGGTGAGTTCATAAAGATCAATCTTACCTTGAAGAATCTGCGTGATAATAGAATGACAGGAGCTTCATGGAAGAGGATGACAAGGGTTGATGTGATCATGTATGATCATGTATGATCAGGATCAGGGTCATGTGTAATAACATGTGATATTTATGAACATGAGTCCTGACAGCGCGCCGTGTTTCTGTCTCTGTTCCAGCACATGAACCAGTGATGCAGATCAGAGCTGAAGTCTGCTTTAATATTTCATGTCACGCCTGGATAATTCATGCACACACACACACACACACACACACACTTGCATGCACACGTGCACACGCATGCAGAGCCGTGCACATCTAACGAGCTCTGTTGGCTCCCTGCTGCTGAAAAATTCACCGTTAGCATCAAAGTTTAACGAGGGTTTTCTTTCTCTGTCTTAATGAATCTGAGTCCATTTGTTCACATTTAAATAACCAATGAGGCCGCACAATTAGCATAACACACACACACATTAAACACACACACTCAGCTGTTAAGTGATTTCTGAGGGCTGTGTGTTTCAGATCGTGTCTTCTGTTTTCTACAACACACACATTCAACTGTGCTATCATACAAACATGCTGAGAGCGTGTGTGACCGGTGTGTGTTTGTCGTGTTAAGTGCTTGTGTGTGTCTGCGTGTTTTTACTAGTGTGTGTGTGTGTGTGATGGTTTATTAATGTGTGTCAGAGTGGTTTGAAACAGGAAACCTCTCATCTCTGTTTTGCTGCAGGCTGAATGCTGTCCAACCTATAACCCCTGTTTTCTGTGTGTGTGTGTGTGTGTGTGTGTGTGTGTGTGTGTGTGTGTGTGTGTGTGTGTGTGTGTGTGTGTGTGTGTGTGTGTGTGTGTGTGTGTGTGTGTGTGTGTGTGTGGCGAGTAGATCTTAGGTCTGTTGCAGGGTTGCTGATCTTTGCTGATGTTTTTAGGTCAGATCTGTTATGACCGTCATTTTCTGGTTCTGATGATTATCTTTGTCTCCACCTGTGCAGGTAGGTTTGAGTCTTTATTCCGACTTCATTTCAAACACAGCAGCCAAACAAAAGCCTGAGATATTTCTGAACTCCACTGTTCTGGTTTCTTAACAAAAACTCTGAGCTGAGCGACGCCCCCATGGGTGAAACACTCACTGTTGACAAAGTGCTTCCTTCAACCAGAAAAAAAGCAGACTGTTCCTTTAAACACGTACTCTGAGTTACATATAGACCTCTTTCCTGTTTGTAAACAGTGATGACGTTTCTATGGCTGCGTGCGCATCTTGGCAACAGAATTGCTGTGGACTACAACGGCTTGTCAAGCGATGTGAGGATGTTAACCATCAACAAACGATGGATTTGACGGATGAAAAACTACTCCCAGGTTCGTTAGAAATCAGTGAGTTGATGGAAAACATCAATAAGTGGACAGACATTTTTAGTGTACAAATCCCCAGAGAGGAGTTAAAACACACAGTCACTCCATGACTGCATTATCTGTGGACTCTGAGCAGACTGTGAAATATAAAGACCAAGTCCAAAGTCCAGACAGAGAACTGCTCCAAATCTATCAGAATATTAATGCTTTGATATTTTCAGATTACTAATCAGACTGTTTCATAGTTTGATAATATACCATAGTTTAACATTGAACTTCAAATCTGTTTCTCTTCATCATCATTTATAGCTTCACTTATTATTTCCTCTCCATAGTGAGTCCATATTTGGTCATAACCTCGGCTCCAAACCAACTTTTTCATCAAACGCTCAAAGTAAAAACTGGATTTAGAATATCAGCAGTTAATATTGATTATTGGTGCTCAAACCTGGTTAACTGAGGTTGAATAATGCTTCAAAATCGTTCAATGGTAGAAGGCGGAGCCACGCTGTCCATTCTATATACAGTCTATGTTTGTTACAGATCATGTGTTGTAGCATTAGTTAAAGTCTTGTGTGTTGTATGTGGCCCTCTCAGCTCAGTATGGTGTTCCCATCTGAAGCCCTCAGCCGTCTGCTCGCCGTTTAACGTCCTGACCTCGCTCATTAATACTGTAGGTGTGCTTGATATGTGGCCCCGCTCGTCCCTGCTCAGTTATTCAGCTGATTATTTGACTCATTTGTCTGTTTAATATCAGACGTTTGTGATTCTGCTGCTTAATGGACTGAAGTCGGCGTGAAGCTGCAGCTTCTCGTGAGTCCTCTCAGTCGTTTAAGGAGGAATGATCCAAATAAGCTGCTGAATATTTAACCCGTCCGAGTGCTTTTTAAGGCGGCAGCTGTTTTTAAAGATGCTTTAATAACTAACGCTGCCCGCACTCACACATGCACGCTGACTCCATTACGAGTGGCTGAATTAAACATGGCCGTAGGAACCAAAGGCAAACAGAGTGAGTCGCTGCCAGCACCCTGTCCACCAGTCAGCTGCTAGAGAGCTTCACCCAAGAGTTTTGATTGAACGAGAGACACGAGGCCGAGACCGAGACAGACAAAAAAAAGTTTGATTTAAGTTCTGATGAAGAACTTAATTTACATTTATGTACCGTAAACAGTTTGTTTACTAACTGTGACAATTAGCACACGCCTGTTTCCCAGTCTCTGTGTGTGTGTGTGTGTGTATCTGTAACGTCCTTGACCTGTCATGTCTCTCCTCAGGAAGCTGCGTGTAAATTAACGATGGGTAATTAATCTTAATTAGTGAGGAGGAGACTGTGTGTGAGTGTGTGTGTGGGGGTGTGTGTGTGTGTGTGTGTGTGTCAGACAGCTGGCCTCTCTCCTGCTGCCTTGCTTCAGGGCAGAGCTGCTGTTTCAGTGTTTAAACTCATGACCTTCAGCTGCTGTAGTTTGATTCAGTCAGAAAATCTCAATCAGGATTTAAACACCCCCCCCAGCCCCCCCCACCCCCACCCCCCATCCTCCTTCCTGTCAGGTTTGCGGTTTAAAAACAGAGATATGAAATATTAACGGACTCTGAGGGACTCAAACATTAAACTACTGAGGCCGTTTGATTGGCAGCTGGAAACAGACCAATCACAGGCTGAGCTGAGAGAGTGAAGAGAGATCAACCATGAATGTGATGTGTGTGTGTGTGTATGGACATGTACGCACACATACACACACACACACACATAGCAGGATGATTGACAGAGCTAATTAACTGCAGTGTATGCAGATCAGCCCTCAGAACCTGCTTCCCTGTCTCTCTCTCTCACACACACACACACATACACACACACTTTAAATAACATTAAGGCAGAGTGCAGACTCAGCATATGACCTACCAGTAATAACATCTAAACGATGATGATGATGATGATGATGATGATGATGATGATGATCTCTCCAGGTTTTACTGGATGTGTTTCTTTCAGGTGTCAGTCTGGCCTTCTGTCCCGTCCTGTTGTTTTTATTTCATCTGTCGGAGACGTTGGCGCGCAGCGGAGCAACGTGTTCACTGACATTTGTGAATCAGGACTCTGACTGTGTTCAAAGCTGCAGAGTCGGCCATTGCACCAACAAAACATCTTTGTAGGCCTGAGATGAGCGTCTCTTTTTGTTCCCCCACAGCTGGATCCAAATCAGCCCAGCCTCCTGACATTCAGCAGGTCAGGGGTCAGGGGTCAGGGGTTAGAGAGGAGGAGAGCTTTACAGGCTCTGATCTGAATGAATAAGAGTTTTGAGCCGATTTAAATACTGAGATCAGCAATTAGATCAGCTAAACTCTGCAGTTAGATCATAGTGTTCAGATCAGCTGAGCTCCTTGTTGGTCCTCCAGCTCTGTGTTTATCAGCTACTTCTTCTTCTGTGGTCTTTATTCTGACAGCTCACCGTGTTTTTTTTCACAGTCCTGTGTTTGTATATCAGCTCGTTTCTGACGTGGATTCATATCTAATTAGTTTACAGTGCATGCTCGTTAGCTGTAAGGGCCTTAACGAGGACCCGGCACTGAGACTAATAAGCTGAGTGTCACACTAATGATTTCATTACTTAGAGAAACATGCAGAACCAATATCAGCTCGTTAGCATCAAAGTGTGTTAACGAGCTGCTGAGAGTGTTTGCAGGATCAGTGTTTATGATAATTGTTTAATTGAATGTTTTTAGCGTGTAAATGATCTCTGGGTTGTGTGTCATTAGTGTGTTAGCAAACCTGCTGTTAATGAATATAAACTATATGCAGGGACCTGAGCGCTGCCGTATGGAGACAGACTCGACACAACTCACTGATACACATTTAGCATCTGTGGATCAGGTTAGCGCCTTTAGCATCTGTGAATCAGGCTAGCACCTTTAGCATATATGAATCAAGTTAGCACCTTTAGCATCTGTGGATCAGGTTAGCGCCTTTAGCATATGTAGATCAGGTCTTTAGCTGTCCTGATGATCAGGACTGATTAAGGTTGACTACATGAAGTTCAGGAGGACTTCTTGGACTCAAAGAGGGACTGAAGACGGACTTTCAGCCCTGGCTGTGGTTTCTGTTTCTGAGAGTCCTCTAATTGTTTAAGAACGAAGCTTTAATGTCCTCACAGAACAAAGAGGGGCTGAACTCACAGATTAGAGTCTGTGGTTCTTCATCAGGTTCTGGTTCTGTCTGCCTCTAACCAAGCAATCATCTTCAAAGTGGGACGGATCAGAGCCGCTCTGAGTCCAAAGGCACGATGAGTGTTTTTCTGTTTTTACTCAAGCAGAGCGACTCTCTCTTCATCCCTTTAATTGACTCCCTCTGCTCCTCTTCCTCCTCTCTCTCTCTGTTGTAGCTTTAGGGCTCTCTCTCTCTTTCTCTCTCTTTCTCTTTCTCTCTCTCTTTCTCTCTCTCTCTCTTTCTATCCCTGAATCTCTCTGGCTCTCTCTCCAGCTCTGTGCACCCCCCCCCCCCCCACCATTGTGTCTCTGCAGCTGATTGGCTGCTGAATCACGAGGGAATCACTGTGATTGGCAGCTGAGAGTGTAAAGTAACAGCTTGGCAGGAAGAACACAGGACTACTAATTACTGAGGAGTGTGTGTGTGTGTGTGTGTGTGTGTGTGTGTGTGTGTGTGTGTGTGTGTGTGTGTGTGTGTGTGTGTGTGTGTGTGTGTGTGTGTGTGTGTGTGTGTGTGTGTGTTTAAGATGATGTGACGATCATGTTGTTCCCAGCGGTCATCAGAGAAGATTAGCTGTTATTGCCGGGGGACGCATACTGTCTCTCCCTCCCTCTCATTCTCTCTCTCTCTCTCTCTCTCTCTCTCTCTCTCTCTCTCTCTCTCTCTCTCTCTCTCTCTCTCTCTCTTTCACACACACACACACACACACACACACACACACACACACACACACACACACACACACACACACACACAGTTGTTGTGTTTTAAAATGTTTCTGACTCCTCAGATGGTCTTGTTTTTTGGGTTGGACTCAGTTGAGCTCAGGGACATTTTATTCCCCCCAAACTCCAGACACACCTGACAACCAGTCATAGACACACCTGAGAACTAGACCATGACACACTGGAGAACCAGATCCAGTCCGACCTGAGAACTACACCCAGACCAAACTGAGAACCAGTCCCAGACACACCTGAGAACCGGACCCAGACACTCCTGAGAACTACACCCAAACACACCTGAGAACTAGACCCAGACACACTGGAGAACCAGACCCAGTCCGACCTGAGAACTACACCCAGACACACCTAAGAACCAGTCCCAGACACACCTGAGAACCGGACCCAGACACACCTGAGAACCAGACTCACTCTAAGCCTCAGATCACAGGTGCCGGCGTCCACCTGCTGAACAACTCAGAATCTGAACAGATTCACATAGTCTGCAGAGACCAGGTCTTGCTCTGGATCAGACCAGATCTTCCCTGGTCTCATCTTCAGATCCTCAGGCTGGGTCTTCTCTAAGTCTGGAAAGTCCTCCTGAAGCTGTGAGATGATTTTAAAGAATACATTAACGATAAAAACCTCTGAAAACACGAGAAGCTGCGAAATACCAAAGGGCCTCTGGTCTGAGGATCAGTGAGGACCGAAGAAGACTTTAAGGACCGAGGATCTGATCAAAACTCTGATGATGAAGCTCAGATCTGACTTCCTATCTCAGCAAAACTTTTCAATGATGACAAAAATCCAGTTCCTCTAAGAAGACTCTTCTACCAGTCCTCTCTCTCTCGCTCTCTCTCTCTCTCTCTCTCTCTCTATGTGTGTGTGTGTGTGTGTGTGTGTGTGTGTGTAAGTGTGTAAGTTCAGATCAACCAGAAAGCTCAGAGTTTAGAGGACAGGAGCCCCTTAAGCATTCTGGGAAATATCACACATTCCTTCTAAAGTTTACTCTGATCTGAGAGAGAGAGAGAGAAAGAGAGAGAGAGAGAGAAAGAGAGAGAGAGAGAGAGAGAGAGAGAGAGAGAGAGAGAGAGAGAAAGCCAGTCTATCTTAGAAAAAAGAAACAATATAATGTTTTGAAGGTCTTAAGCTGAAGGTCCGGACGGGAAGTTTGGTGATATCTTGTCCCTTGCTCGTGCAGCTTTCAGAGAGAGAGAAAGAGAGCGAGGGAGACAGAGAGAGAGAGAGAGAGAGCAGTGGGTGTGTTTTATTGGCTGGGCTCCGTCTGTCTGTCTGTCTTAACGAGCTGTCATTATTAGCTCGTTAACTTGTTAAGGTGGGAGGGGTCATTAATGAGACAAACTGACCAGCCTCCGGACACACCCCATAATCACACACACACACACACACACACACACACACACACACAGCAGGTGTGTGATGACCACCTCGCATTAAAACTTTAATTTTTCCTCTTTATGGGTCCCGCTAATGTCTCTAGGGTGCAGCTCACACTCACACACACTCACACACACTGACACGCACACTCGGGTATAATGTGTTTTTTTTATTCCTGTCATTAGCTTTTACTCAGTCCCTTCTGTCGACCTTTAGTCAGTCTGACAGATTTAAAGAGACAGACAAGCACAGAGTCAAACTTTCTGAGTTGAACGTGTTCTACTTTTCCAGAAGAGCCTGATGAGGAACCAGGGTCTGGATAGGTTTGTCCGAGATCATCGACTCACTGATGGAGTGAGCCCAGAGTCAGTACGTTTACACGCAGCTTCAGAAATCAGACTATGAGTTTAGTCCACGCGAGATTGGACTAGTAAAATGCAGCTTAGCCAGACTGAGCATTGCTCGATCGACAATCCTAATGCACCTCCTATCGAAGCAGAGTGAGACGATCATGGTCTCAAGTCTGATTCTCTTTTCTGCATGTATACACAGACAAGACCAGACCCCCCATTGAGACTTTATGATCAGCCTAAGACCTTAGCCGGACTGCTGCATACATGTAAACGTATTGAGTGATCCTGGGTTATTAACAGGAAGTGTGTGAAGGTCTCAATCAAAGAGGAGACATGAATAAAAGATCAAACTGAAGGTGAGCTAACGACCAGGCACAGCGTTAAAATTTAAACTTTTACTGTCAGTATTATTTTTATTAACCAGGAAATTATCATAAACGTAACCCGACACCAAGACGCTGAGAGGGCTCCTCATTAACCATGGTAACCACAGATACCACGAGAACAGAGAGGAGGAGGAGCAGGTATTAAAGTGATATCAGGTTAGAATGAAGTTAAATTATAAATCATCACAGCCCAGAGTCCCACTATACGGCTTTATTAACAGGGTCAGGTTCAGGGATCAGGGGAGATGAAGAAGATCCAGCCTTAAGTCTTTGTTGTACCTGGGTCGGTTGGACTCTGGTTCTTTCCTGGTTTTGGTCTTTGTTCTGACTGGTTCTGATTCTGGTCCTGGTCCTGGTCTGGAGTTTCAGTCATGGGACTCCTTAACGAGCTGTTATCTGTGTGGGGAAAAAAGACGCTAAAATCAAGACGTGTCGCTAACGAGCTCCTGAGTAAACCTTCAAACACAGAGATCCTCAGATTGTGCTCTGATGGACTCCTCCTCTTCATCACCTCCTCATCCTCATCTCTTGCTTCTCACTTTACTGACAGGAAGACTCCTTTATTGGATCTAATTGTCCACCTAAAAGGAGGAGGAGGAGGATGAAGGTCCCTCCTTTGTCTCCAGAGGATCACACAGGAGATCAGCTGTTAGCATCTTGCTGTAAGGTTTCTAATGGAGTTTCCATGTTTGACATGAAGCCACAGTAACACACGCGTGAGCACACACACACACACACACACACACACACACACACACACACACACACACACACACACACACACACACACACACACCACACACACACCACACACACAGATCTTTGATCTTCGTCCTCGAGGAGCTGCTGAAGCCTCGACCAGTTTATCCTCCAGTGTCAGAGGTCAAAGGTAACACACATCACCAAACCTTAAATAAAGTCACATTTAGTTTTCTGACACATTTTCAATAAACTCTGAACAAACAGCTGATCTCTGAGACGACGAAGATGAGCATGAGGAGAGGGAAGAGGAGGAAGAGGACAGACTGCAGTTCCTTCAGTGTCCACCAGAGACAGACTGCAGCGGTAAGTTCTGTGAAGAGAAAGAGAGAAACCAACTGTTCACTCGTCTTCATCTCTTTCTTCCTCATCATCCTCGTCTTCTGTTGTTTCTTCTTCTCCTCTCATTAAAGCGTTGTGTTGTGACCTCACTCTCTGTGTGTATGTGACCTGATCAAACCTCCACTGATAATAAACGCTTTCTATTGATCTGTGTGTGTGTGTGTGTGTATGTGTGTGAGTTCAGTGAGTCAGTCTCTGCTTGGAGTGTACTCATCTTCAAGTTAATTTATGGGAGTTAACTTCTTAATTTTGCTGACCTTTGACCCCTCAGGCTGCTGCTCAGGAACACACACACACACACACACACACAGTCGTTTACCTGATGCAGATTCTGCAGCAGACTCTCAGCCCGATAAACAGACTCTCATTAACAGCCGACCTTTGACCTCTGCCGTCACAAGTTTCCCTTTCTCAGGTGATTCATCCTGATAGTTTAACACACAAACACACACCTGAGCTCATAAATCATAATGCATGTTTAATCAGTGAGCTGATGGTCACATGATGTGGTTCTGTATGCTGCAGGTGTACACAGGACGAAACAAAGAATGCAGGTAAAGTCAGGTGCTGTTGACATTGAAGTGGTGTTTTATTTACGTACAGTTTTCCTGTGTGCTGTGCACTGTGTAAACAGAATATATACACAGCAGTGAAATAATGTGCGGTAGCAGCAGGTGTTAGCCCATCATTTAAGTATTTAGCAGTCTGATGGCCCCGGGGACAGAGCTGTTACAGGAATCTGGCGGTCCTGCCACGGATGCTGCAGAACACATCGACTTGGACGTCATTTCGCTCAGCTCAAACTGAGGTCACCACAAACTGCTCCCTCTGGTGACTGGCTGCAGTATAGATCATAAACTGCTCCCCCTGGTGACTGGCTGCAGTATAGGTCAGTCTAATGTGAACCCTTGGGGCTGTTCTTTGTTCTGCAGTGGACAATGGAGACTGATTTTCTCTAAAAACATGAACACCTTGTCGTGTCCTTTGTTGTTTTTGTTTTTTGTTTTTTGTGATGGTGTGATTTAGGACTCTAAGGTTGCAAGGTTTCATGTGATGGTTTTTCTTTTTTGAATATAAAGGGTGTTTTAAAACCAAAAACTTCTCCTCTCCTCTCCTCTCTGGATCCTTCGGTTTTATTATTGAGCAGGTCTCTATTCATTCAGACACAAGGACAGACAAACGGACAGCACTTCATCTGGTTGTGTGTGTGTGTGTGTGTGTGTGTGTGTGTATAAGATGATCCTGCAGTAGAATTCCCTCAGAGGTTTATAATCTGATGTTTTGGCTCCACACCTCCATCCATAGATTAACTCCGGCAGCCAGTTTATCCAACACAACTAGGTTACACACACACACATGCATGCACACACACACATACACGCACACACACACACTCCGTTGAATGTTTCTTATTTTCAGAAGTGACCTCTCTCAAAGTTTTCTGTTTTTATTAAAACTTTAAAGAGAGTGTGTGAGGAGCGAGAGAGAGAGAGACAAGACGTGTGTGTTTGAAAGAGAGAGAGAGAGAGAGAGAGAGAGACAGGAAGTGCTCAGGAAGAATGTGTTTGAGGGAGAGAGAAAGAGATAAACACAGTGTGGATCAGCTCCAGCTCTTTCTCTTTGTTCTTTGATTTTCCAAATCTGGACTCAAACTGATCTCAGTCCCTGGACTCCGAACTCTTCCAGGTCCTCTGTTGAGTCCAGGTCTTTTGTTGAGTCCAGGTCCTCCCATGGGTGCAGGTCCTCCAATGGGTCCAGGTCCTCCGAGTCCAGGTCCTCTGTGATGTCTGTTCAAGGCGACGGAGGAGACGTCCAGATTGAGTGTGAACATGAAAGCAGAGGCAGAGAGTCAGACGGAGAGTTAAATATTCTCCTCCTGTGTGTGTGTGTGTGTGTGTGTGTGTGTGTGTGTGTGTATATGTATGAGTGCGTGAATGTGTTTCTCCTCATTGTCATGTTACATGTTCTCCTGCCGTGTCTGACTGAGCGTGTCACCACAGATTTACATATGGTGTCCCCTAACGGGACGTCCGAGGACCACATCACATGACCCAAGAGAGAGAAAGAGAGAGAGTTGTTTCCTATGGGACTTGACCTCTCTCTCTCTCTCTTTCTTTGTGTCACTGCGTTCGTTTCATTTTCTCTTAAAGTCGAAGTGACAAACCTTCTTCTTCTCTTCCTTTTACACAGTTTTACCCTCAGTGTGTGTGTGTGTGTGTGTGTAAGTTCCAGTTTTCTCTGTTAGTCGATGTGTTTTCGTGCAGTGTTCTGACCGTTTTCAGTCTTTATGGACTGAACCAGGATAGCAGACCTGGTCCTCACAGCGCCCCCTGCAGGTCTGGATCCTCTGGATCCTGTTTTTCTTTGTGCTCTCAGAGCGTCGGCTGCTTGCTGCATGTTTCATCTTTCTGCAGCACGTTTGTGTTCCTGAGAGTTCTGTTTGATGTCTGATAAATGCTGGCGTCTCTCAGAGGAAATGATCTGCGTCTGTCAGCTCGACGGTTTTCTGTTTTCACAAAGAAAGAGGCTTAGAAGAAACGAGAAACGAAAAACTGCTCGTCAGCTTGAAGACGCTGTCAGACGGGACAGACCAGAGTTTGTCCTCAGGCTGAATCATCCCCCCGTCTGTGGTTAGGGTTTATAAACTTTAAAGACTTTAAAGATTTTAAAGATACAAAACGAACGATTAGAGAGAGAGAGAGAGAGAGAAAGAGAGAGAGACAAACAGACAGAGAGACACCGGCTCCTCTTTTTTAACAAACTCTTAAAATAAAAATCAGACGTTTCAACAGTCTTATTTTATTTACCAAACCAGTCCAGCTCCATGAAGTCCTCCCAGTCTTTCTCAGACCCTCTGATTCTCTTTCGGCCTTTATGGGACCACCAGCCACAGTTTGGACCCCAAAGACTCAGAGGACCAGAACCAAATCCTTAAGAATGTAGAAGTTTGGTCCTGCCTTGGTACTGGCTGTTTCCTGGTCAGGGTACCGTCCTGGTCCTGGTCTTGCTCTGTAAAGGCAAAGGGGTTGTGTTTAGTCCTGGTCTGGTCTAGATCTCAGAACCGGGAAACATGGATCAGGTGCTCTCAGGTGAGTTCAGCTGACCTGCAGCTCAGCTCAGTGATTAATGGAACCACAGCTCCCCCCAAAGGATGACTGAAGACCTGCAGAGGAGAGAGTGAGGGATCAGAGAGGATGATGTCATCTTTAGAGACTGTTCACCTGCTCAGGTACAGAGCTCAGTGCAACACGTAGAGCAGACAGACGGGTAGAGCAGACAGACAGGTACAGCAGACAGACAGGTAGATACAGTCTAACAGGAAAAACAACATGAAAAGGATTTATTAATTCTGATGGTTTGTTCTCCTCTGTGGAGTTAGTGCTGTGTGTGTGTGTGTGTGTGTTTACAGTAACACACACACACACTCTGACTGTAAACACTCTGAAACTTTCAGTCTTTGGGGAGTGTGGATGGAGGGGGCGGGGCTTATGTCTGAGGCTTTAACGAGGAAATCAATTAACAGCAATAAAGTTTAATTAAGTTTATCAGGAGAGAACACACACTCCTCTGCTGCTCTGCTGCTGTGATGTTTGTGATCACACACACACACAAACACTCACACACACACACACTCCTGCTCCTCTGAGACGTTATTTTGGCCAAACAGCTTTTCTTTTTTCTCTCTGCAGCAAACTGACAGAAAATCAATGAAGCCTTCATCTCCTCCTCCTCCTCTCTCCTCCTTTTTCTCTTCCTCTCCTCCTCCTCTCCTCTTCTTTCCTCTCATCCTCTCTTCTCCTTTCCTCTCCTGCTTCTCCTCTCATCCTCCTCTTCCTTCTCCATTTCTTTTTCAGTGTCTTCCTCATCATCTTTCCTCCTTTTCCCGCTCCTTTCCTTTCCTTTTCTTATCAAACCTTCCTCTCCTCTCCTCTTCTTCATCCTCCTCTTTTATTTCAATGTCTTCCTCCTCTTCCTACTCCTTTTCTTCTCATATCAAACTCCTTCTTTCTTTTTTCTCCTCCTCCTCTCTTCTGTCTGATGATCACACTTATCTATGTGCTGTCTCTTTTTAATGAGCATCTTGAAGTTACCATGACAACAGTCCTGTGCTCTGATTGGCCCGTTTCCTTGAGGTAGTGTTGTCTTTATGCTCTGTTTTTCTGTTTTTCCTCAGTAAACTTGTTTTTGTTCCTCTAGTTGACTTTGAATTGAACTTGTTCCTCTTCATTGATTTTGGCCCTGTGTGTGTGTGTCTGTGTGCGTGTGTGTGTGTGTGTGTGTGTGTGTGTGTGATTTTTAAACCTTCTGTTTCTTTTTAAACTTTAATGTTTCTCAACTTTTGAATAGTTTGGATCTCCAGCAGCGCCCCTGCAGGTTGGGATGGTATTGCAAACAGACAGTTTAACAGCTGTCAATCATGACATCACATCCTCTCTTCTTACATGTCATGGAGGGGGTGGGGTTTATGTTTTATACTGCAGCCAGCCAGCAGAGGGAGCTCTGAATGTTTTAGCTTCACTTTTAAAGAGCTGAGCTGTCGTTTCTTACAGTCAGAGAACTGTTTCTGTGTGGGCGGTCGTCTGACCTCTGACCCCACCCCCGGCTGATGACCTCACACAGTAATTGAGACTTCACAGCTCACAGAGTCTGCTGACACACACACACACATACGCACACACACACACACACATTGTGGTGGGTCTGCATGTCAGACTGTGGTTGGTTGGAGGGTAATCAATCACTGAGCTGTCAGAGCCGCCAATCAAACAAACACACACACACACACACACACACACACACTGTACTGAGAGAGACTGAACTTGTTCTCTAATGTTTTGACTCAAACAGCTGACAGTCAGATTGTAGTACACCAGGTGATCACCTGTGACCAATTTCTATTGGCTGAACCAGTGATGACATCACAGCATTGATATTATTACAGTTCAGACATTTTTTAATCACTTTTTTAATCAATTTTAACGTGTAATAGCTACTCTGACACCCCCCCCCCCCACACACACACACACACACCCACACACACACAGACACACACTCTCAGGGAACATTAATTGGTTCCCTCGGCTCAGATGAAATTTTAACTTTAACAGCCTTTTACACTTTCATTGATTTCTTTTTGACAGACAGCTGACAGGCCATGCTGTGTGTGTGTGTGTGTGTGTGTGTGTGTGTGTATGCGTGTGTGTGTGTGTGTGTGCTCATACTCGTTTCCTCTCCTTGTTTCTGTCTGAAGTCTTTAACGTTGGGCTGTGGATGGTTTTTATCAGACAGGATGTTTGTGACGCTCACCTGACAGCTCTTTGATGAGCTCATCAGGTTCAGGCAGGTAAAGGTAACTACATGAAATCTGAATTATGAGGAAGAGGAGGGAGGAAGCTGTGAAGCTGTGAGGAGAGGGAGGAGGAGGAGGACATGATGAAGACGTTTGAGTGTTTTTGGCCTCTGGGACAGAAATTTTCCGCTCAGAATGATTTTACATGAAGAGAATCTGGAACAAGCGATGGAGGGATGAAGGAGGGGAAACAGAGGAGTGGGGGCACAATGGATGGAGGGATGACAGGGTTTCTGGGGAGAAGAGGGATGATGATGGAGGATGATGAAGAAGGATGGAGGTATAGAGGAGTGATGGGGTTAGGATGGGGGGATGATGGAGGTGTGGAGGCCCTGAGGGATCCTCCTCCATCTAAACATCGTTTAGCACTCTGTGACCTTCACTCTGTCGTTCCTCTCCTTCTCTTTTCTTGTTCTTTCGCTCCGTTTGTTCACTTTCAACTCGTTTAACAGAAACCCAGGAGAGATCGAGCACCAGCGCCCACCCTCCCCTGAAAACCTGACCTTGATTACCTCAAATAGGAACAAACTTTGAAATGAACTCAGTTTAAATCTTGATTTTATTTTCAACGTTGAGCTCTCAGACTTCACTCTGCAGGGGAAATATTCTTATTCATCATGATAAGGATATTTTTTTTATTAATACCAAATTTAACAGAACCTGAAAGTCTCTCTTCCTCTGAATTTAAACACACTGATGTTTATAAAATAATCTTTGGTCTTTTATTGGACAAGGTTTGTGTTCAGAACCTCAGGTTCAGTTAAGGATTAGCTATTATTGGCGCTCTGATGTCACCTGCTGGTCACTTTCTGTAACTGCATTTACTACACATGGCAGATATTCTTTGTAAAGTCTGAGGCTGTTTACCAAACCGCCCTCTACAACAGCAGTATGAGAAAAGTTGCAAAATCTGCAGTATGCCAATAATTCCCAGGTGTCCTACTGATCCGGGGAAATTTCTCAGTATGCATCAGACCAGTCTACCTGTGTTTCCCACAATGCATGGCTCTAATGCTGTTTCTCGATGCGGTTGGCCCTCTGGTTTAGGGGAAATACTGCCACCTACTGGAATGAGTCGGTACAACAAATACAATGCAACACAAACAGTCTGTGAGAAATAAGAGCACTGATGTGAGAGAAAAGCTGTTAAACTTCTCACCTGTAGTCTTAAAAGAGGAGTTTACTGCAACGTGGATTATATGGAAGTGGTCAAAAAGTAAATCTGTTCCAGATTTATTTTCAATAAACGATATTAATTTCAGTGTTCTGATGATTCTGCTGTGTTATAGATGTAATGCCATTTCAAATATGTTAAGCAAAAAAAACAAAAAAACAAACAAAAAAAAAAACAAAAAAAACAGGACCCTGAAATCTCTCCCTGAATTTGCGCTTTTTCTAAATGAATTTAAAATGTTCCTTAAACCGCTGGAAATGATGAAAGGACCAATATATATATATTAAAAAATATATATACAATCCCCTAAAAGATCTCCTCACTGAAATATAACAACAATTGTCTTCCTTTCTTGATTCTCTTTATTTATTTACTAAATCTGTTGTTGTATTGTTCCTGTAACCTCACTGCTGAGTTATATAAATGCTCCATCAGGAAATCTCTTTGAACATTAGTTACTGAAATGTCAAGTTCTAACCATATTTTGTTTTATAAATTTATAAATAAATAAAGTTAAACATTAAAAAATCGATCAGCTGTTGTTCCGTTTTCCTACAAAATCCTTCAAAACAAAGACAGACTAAGGACCACATTCTAAAGCAGTAGGCAGTACGCAGCGCCTACAGACTGAACTCACATGTAGAAGCGGTTTGGAAAACAGCCTTCATGTCGTTCTGTCTCAAGTGAGCCTCGGGATAAGAACTTCACAATTCAATCAGAAAAGTCTAAAATCTTGAACCAAGGTCTCAAATTCTCGTGAGATTTTGTATTCGCTCTGATAGGACGCCTTTGCTGTGACATCACACATTTTGAAATGGAGGCGAGCGTCCAACGTGGGACGTCAAAGTTACGGAAATGCTATTTTGAGGACAGGAAAATTCCTTTCAAAATAAAGCGTTTCTTTAGCTTCTATTTGATGTTAAAGGTAGATTTTTATGAAACCAAGGTTCTCAGGAACCTTGAGTCTCCTAGTCATTTCTAAATCGAGTATCAATGAGCTTTAACGGTTGCACTTAAACTCTAGGTTCGTTTGAATTTTTAACATTAACTTTTCAAATTTGAAGAGTTCCTTCTATCTTTAAAGTTTAAGATGTAATGACCTGCCTGATTTATTCGTCTGCTTTTGAAAAAACAAGTTGTTACTTCGATTCAGAGACGTGCAGTTAGAAAATATTCTTCATACTTGTCCATTATGAAACTATAATGTTGTCGTGATTAGTGGAAATTTTTCAGCTTCATAAACTCTTATAGAGAAAAGCAGCAAAACCTTTTTACTAATGACCAAAATTCATTTTATGAGTTGCTTTTTTCATAAAGTTATGAAAACAGTTTTATGTGTTAAGAGAACAGCGGCAAATATGTCGCTTTTATTCTGAAGGGTCCCGGAGGCCTGGTTCCGGAAATGTTGATGTCGTTACTGTTAACTTGGAGTTGCCGGTCAGCAGAAGGTCGGTCAACAACAGCAACGAGGAGAAGAAGAAGTAGAAGAAGAAGACGCAGCAGAGTTATCGGTCAGAAGAAAGTTAAAGTTTGACCAGAGCCATCGTCCGATTCAGTCTGAGCGGGAAACTCTAACAGGCTAACCGTTAGCTCTCTGTAAGCATGCAGTGTGCTAACATCCTGAAGAGACGAAGACTGGAACCAGGGGACACCTGGAAACAGGTGTGTGTGTGTGTGTGTGTGTGTGTGTGTGTGTGTGTGTGTGTGTGTGTGTGTGTGTGTGTGTGTGTGTGTGTGTGTGTGTGTGTGTGTGTGTGTGTGTGTGTGTGGCTCTGCGGCTCTGCAGGTTCAGGTGTTCTTCATGTGACTGTTTAGCTGCAGGTTGTTAAATGAAACTTCACATTCAGACATGTAACCATAGACTGTAACACACCTTAATAAGAAACACAGGTAAGTGGATCAAAGTCTGACTTCAGACACACCTGAGTCCAGAGTCTGATCACAGGTTTCTCTCTCTCTCTCTCTCTCTCTCTCTCTCTCTCTCTCTCTCTCTCTCTCTCTCTCTCTCTCTCTCTCTCTCTCTTTCAAGTTCAAAATAGTCTTTATTTGCATGAAGTTTTAAAAAACTTGTTTCCAAAGCCTATGTACAATTAAAATTATTAAAATTAAAGATTAAATTAAAAATAAAAGAAAACAATAACATACAATAAACAGCAATAAAATCATTCAAAAACAAAATGAATAAACCAAACCAATAGAAACAATAGTAATTAACAAGCAATGATCTGGTGTTTGTTTTCAGAAGAGAGTATGTTTGGAGGCGGAGCTTCTGTCAGCTGAGTGTCCAATGGAAACATCGCTCAGTTTTACAGTATCCAGTCAGCAACAACAACAACAGGTGAGTTCATAGGCTTGAACTATGAAGCTGGATTTTCTCTTATTGGGGTAACTTCAGGGGTAACCCTGGGTTTTCTGTCCTACAAAGCTGGTTCACTTCTTACAGCAGATAAATCACAGGATAAATCAGGTTATTTAATATTAATTTTATTTACTGATATTCCAACACAATCTAAAGAAAAGGAAGGACACTGAGAAAGAGCTCTGCTACAAACATCTGTGCTGTAATCAAGTCAAACTGAGTGATCAGAGTGCTCCGTCTTGGTATGTTTGAGGAATAATTGTCTGCTCCTCCACGATAAAGTAGGCTGTTCTGCAGAGTTTCTCCTGTTTCTCCATGTTTGGGATTGGTCAGACACTGCAGACTCCGCCCCTTTAATGTGAGCACACTCTGATCCAGACTAGAAAACCCTGGATTCACTGAGCGAGTTGATAACCAGCTTGTCAGGATTAACAAAGTCTTGTTAAGTAACAGAGAGCGATCCTGAATCTGTTAATCCAGCTTCATAGGCCTCAGGTCCTCATCAGCTGTTAACGAGCAGTTATGACAGGGTTTGTTGTGATTTTGGGAGCTGCTGAAATTCGTGTGTGTGTGTGTGTGTGTGTGTGTGTGTGTGTGTAGATGCAAGAGAATGCAGTTCAGCCTAGACCTCCTGTGCTCAGCTGCCCCCGCTGTATGGGAGGAGAACCGGTGAGTGTGAGACTTCCTGTTAGAGGACATGATCAGCTGATAAAGACTGCAGGTCTCATGATTCAGTGACCTTTGACCTCTGAACACAAGCTAACGACAGCGTCTGCAGATAGCTGCATCAAACACTGCTAACAGAACAGACCTATGGGCATGCTCAGTGACGAGAAACAAACACATGTTCATGTTGCTCCTCTTTAAACCAGTGAACACTTTACTGACATTCAGGAGCTTTGAGCTTCATCAGACGTCACAAGAATGTTTCATGTTTCCAGGGTCACATTAACCACATCTTGGGACACTGAGGAGGAGAGGAGGGAAAAGAGGAGGAGGAGATAGAGTCCTGACCTGAGGAGGAGGAGAGGAGGGGAGGTCCTAAACTATCCTTCTGACCTTTTCAGGGACCTCTGGTCATCCTGAAGAACCTTTGAATCCGTCCACACCTGCCACAGATTCCTGCTGACTGCTGATGTCATCATGATCTCACCCACAAAAAGGACCAATCAGGTGCCTTGTTGCCATTTTCAGAACATGGTACCTTTGACATTCCTGCTGACGTGTCCACACTCAGAGTTTTGTCCATGTTCAGGAAGTCACATGACCATCCTCAGCTCCACTCTGAACTTCCTCCAGTTTGTCTGTTTTCACTGAACCTCTAATGCTGCGTTTAGGGACACATCAGAAACGGTTTGTTGGCTCTCTCCTCCTCTTCGGTCTCGTGAGCTGAATTAAGACTGGAACAGGTAAATGAAGCTCACCTTAAACACGGAGACCAGACGTCCTTTGATCACATGTTTGTATTCAGCGGAGTGTCTCTGAATGAAACCTGAAGATCTTTTCAACAAAGTTCATTTCTCTAACTACGATAAATTAACGCTGTGACCTCTGCACGCTTTCCCTCCTCCTACATCTGATTGGTTGACGCTGACAGGTGAGGACACCTGAGGCTGTGGTCATGAAATGTCCAACATTCAGTTAACTCAATGTGTGATAGATGTGTGACATCAGCTAATGGTGTTTATCAGTGACTGAGCTGTGATTGGTCGGTCTGATGCTATTGGTGACCTTTGACCCTTAGAGGGTTTGTTAAAAACTGTGGCAGAGCCCTTTAATGTCTGCTGAGACAAGCTGTGTCCAAATTCAGGGGCTGCATCCTTCGAAGTACCTGTCCTTCGAAGTACCTGTCCTTCAAAGGCCGTGTCAGTCGTTAAATTGGACAGTCAAACCTTCGGATTATTTCCTGGTTACGTCAACAGATGTTCCCGCCCTTACCCTTACGTCACGACTTCTGACACCTAATCATGATCCCAAACTTAGTTCATTATTCAATCAAAATGTTTAACTTAACATAATGCTAATTCATGCCATATGCTAATGTATTACCAGCCTCATTAACTGAAAGTTAAAATTTGAAGGTTTTCCAATTCCCCTGAAGTTTAACGAATCTGTTGTTGGATGTTCAAATGAGTATAAACCCAATACTGACATTTAAAAGTCATATCCACGCTACTTAACGTCACCATTGTGCAAATTTCCTCTTCTTTTTGTGGAACTGAGCAGCGGTGGGCAAAGGATCTTGGGATTTGGGAGGCTGAGAAGGATAATAGCAATGTGTCCTCCAAAAAGAGGGAAAAGAAGCCCCTGAATTTAAACACAGCCTGTTTCTTTATCCGTCCCACAGGAGTCACCTGCAGGCTCCACCCACTCCGTGATAACTGTGTGATGGAGACACAGGCTCTGTGCATAGCGCCCCCTGTGGCTCAGGGTCTCTCAGTTTTTCTCAGTTTCACCATGCAAGACCCTGTCCTGCTTTGGCAGGAGAACATTTGTCCTTTGGATCAGGAGCCATGAAAGTATTGTGATGTGTTTGAGTCCAGAGAGTCTGACTCTGTTTTCTGACTGAATTATAAACCAAAGGGATTTAAGCCTTCAGTGTTCATGCTGAAGCCTGATTAAAAAGGGAACATCAGAGTGAAGCTCTGAGCTCCAGCGTCAGGCTGTAAAACTCTCACTTTGTTTCTTTATACCATATTTTTTAAGGTGGTATTGTAGAATTAGACCCTTTAAGGTGACTTTTAATTACATTTGTAGATTTATATTTTTTGAGGCAGATTTTGTTTTTTATTAAACTGACAGAATGTAAAAACTCTATTTTCATCACTTCCTGTTAACTGTCCAATCAGAGAGCAGTGTTTGTGTCCTACTTTGCTTGAATAAAGAGTTTGACAGTAAACTGATCTGAGGTCTGTTTTCTGCTGACAAACAAAAACTTTATTTATTCCTGGAAGTAAAACCTAAACAAAAACTGCTCTTCTAAACAAAAATATGTCAATCAGACTGTCGAAGCTCCGCCTCCTCAGCTGTCGGTCACTCGTCAAGTTTGCATTTCTTTGCAGCTGGAGCATCACCTGTGCAGGTAAATCAGAAACAGCTGGTGAGTTAAATACTTTACTGGGCTGTTTAAAGACGGTTTGATTTAACAGCTGATGTTTCACTGACACTCTGCAGGTGGAGCCCCCTGTTGGCTGGATGTGTCACTGCAGATCTTCACAGTTTTAATGATGCCGCAGGCCGTCTTCCTGGTTTCTGATGACAAGAACAAACAAACAGTGAGTGTGTTTTCTGTCCATCTCTGATCAGCTGTTAGAGGAGCTCAGGTCACAGCGTGTCAGCAGAGTTTACCTCCGTGAAGAACCGCTGAGCGACACGTGGACGACACAGCTTCTTTGGAGTCTCCGTCTGACATCCCGAACAACAAACCTCTGATGACCAGCTCAGGAAAAAACACACACAGAGCGGTGTGTGTGTGTATCTGCTATTGAAGCAGTTAGTAACATTCAGTTTAATGTGTGAGTGTGGGTGAGTGTGAATGAGTGTGAGTGGGCGGGGCTTATGATCATGTTACTGGTGTGATTTTTATTTAGTAGTTTTTAAGAGCAGGAAGGATACAGGTTACTGATGTCGTAGGGTCCTCTGAGCTCCAGAGGCTGACACAAACAAACACACACACACACACGGTATTGATCATTAAGTATTGACACACAGATCAGCTGACAGATATCAGGAAACCAATGACTGACCTTTTCTGCTGCACTGGACAGGATCACATTCTGAAAAACAGACCAACAGTATTTTAGGCCCCGCCCCTTCTGACATCATAACACAGATGACATCACGGATGCAGCAGACGTACCTTCCCCTTACACGTCTCCATCAGACACACGGCGTTAGCGATGGTGTAGCGCCTCATGGTGGAGTCTCTGATTGCTGCAGAGTACGAGACTTCAAAAACAACGCCACGCTCCACCGCCTGCACACACACACACACACACACAAACACACATGAGCACACAGCAGCTCAGGGTTCATTAATAATAATGATCATAATCAGATGTCTGACCCCATTGACCGGTGCTCTCTTGATGGAGAACGGACGTTTCTCCGTCACTGTGATGCAGATGATGTCAACGTCCAGGTTCATACAGGCTGACTGAGCACACACACACACACACACACACACACACACACACACACACACACACACACACACACACAGTGTTAGACTGAAGCAGTGCTGTTTACTTGTTATTCACATTTAACTCTTCATTTAAAGATTCTCACGTGAAACTTCTTCTCTGAGGTCGGCTGCACAGCCAGCAGGTCAAAAACACGATACTCTGGAGCTGAGGGCTTCTGCACACACACACACACACACACACACACACAGAAGTCTATAATAAGAGCAGTCATTGGACTTCATTGTAAACAATAATTCAGAAACACACCAGAGATAAATTAAATAAATGATAATCAGCTGTGTGAAACAGGCACACACACACACACGTGAAGGCTTTAACACTTACAAAGTAACAGGTATCTGTCAGCACCACCGTCAGTCTGTTCAGCACTCTGATTGGACGAGAGCGACCCTGACAGAGAGAGATGTTCATACATACTGACATCAACACAGTCATCATCCTCTTCATCATCATCATCATCTTCATCATCATCATCATCATCATCTTCATACCTGTACAATCGGCAGCTGATCGAACAGATCTTTGATCGGCGTGGGGACAGGAGTCTCCTGAAACATTTTACATTACAGAGAAGAGGATGATAAAAAGCTTCTGTAAGCACAGGTCAAGTCTTGAGTCCCTGAAGGCAGCACAGCAGGTAAGAGCACTCACCTGTTTCCTCTTGACCGTCGGTTCAAACACATAGTTGATGGCGACGGTGGAGTAACCAACTGTGAGAAGAGAACATGGACAGACAGCCTGTTAACAGAGTTAATGATCATTTTAAAATCAGTAATCGGGATCTGGTCTACATTATTTACCACCTGGTCCCTCCCTGTTCACTGCATATTTTTTTACTTATTTTGTTCTTGTGTAAATAGTGATAGTTCTTTCTTCTATTCTTTCCTTCTTCTAATTTTTTTACTTTGAAGTTATTTTACATTTCTATTTTTATTACTGCATTTGAAATGTTGCTGGGACATCATACATTTAGGAAGTCACTGCAGGTTGTCTGAGCCCAACATCTGCTCATAAACTGTCCCTCCAGGTGAGCCTGGACAGGTGTTTAATCTCATCTCTGCATTACAACAAAGGTCTGATATTAAACCTACTGGTTATTTGTTCAGCTCTAACCCCTTTTTCACCAGCTCAGCTTTTGTCACAGAACGCGTTTATCGATCATCTTTAATCTTTATATTTATTTCTAACAACGAGGGGCAGACAAAGCATGTTTTTACAAAGAATAATCACAGAACTATAACTTTTACTTATTTAACTATTTATTAATTTAACTTCACATCAATGAGCCGTTGTTATATTATCTATTTAAATGTCTGACTTAGTTCCAGGATTGAAACTTTTCAGCTGACTGATCTTCAAATTGGTTTAACATTAAAATCGGACTACACAGTCAGATGTTAAAACTGTCAACTCTCAACATCTGCAACTATGAACTTCCCATGCTAGCACAGTTAGCCTCATGCTAACATAAAAACAGAAGGATGTGAGAACCTTGAGTTTCAGGGTTTAGGTTTAGAGACACTCACGGTGAGCTGCGGTCTCTATCAGACTCTGCAGGCGGCTCTTATCGGCCGTGTAGCTCAGGTTTAGATCCATGAACACAGACATGCTGCTGCTGTTTGCTAAACACTACTTCGGACCACAGACTGTATCAGACACGTGTGGTGCCGAATGGCCTGCTGGGAACTGGAGTCTTATACTTTGTAGACCAATCAGAGGCGTGAGAAGTACTTGTGTTAAAAAGTCTACTGCTTTCAGACATTAAAGGGTCAAACATGAGATTATTTAAATTAATCCAGATCACAGACTGAAGACTATTAATACTTGTTTTCAGCTATGGTTTACACTCTGTGTCCAGTAGGGGCGGAAGTTCGCAAAACTGCCAAAAAAAGAAGAAGAGGAAGAAGAAGAAGAAAAGGTCACAGAGCTCCGCGTGAAGTAAAGAATCAACTGCAGGTACCTTAAAACATACACTCACACACACCCACATACACTATCATCCATCATTAAATTACACACACATGCGCACAGTTGTTGGCACCGTGTAACCCGTGTTGTCTCATTTTGGCGTACACAGGTTAACCAAAGTTAAAGTGCATCGTGGTGGGTAACAGTGAACTGCGAAAACATGAAATTTGCGCCGACCTTATTAGAAAACTTCGAAGTTCAGATTTATTCAGATTCATTCCTGATCATTGAGATCTTCGAATCATAATAAACTTTAAAATGATGTTTTTGAAGGAGGGCTCTACAGCTGTATCCCCCACAGGAAGGACTCATTCAGGGGGGTTAAAGTTTCTCTTTGTGGCTCTGAGCTGTAAGGGTTACTCTGCTGCTGTGTTAACGTCTGTGTTTCATCACTAGACAAGTGAGAAAATAATCAAGTTGTTGTAGTTAAAATCAGTTCTCTGTTTCACAGTTACTCAATGTGGATAGTTTGTCCAGATGGGGGCGCTGAAGGAAATGTCATGGAGTGTCAGTGATCCAAGCAGTTCATCTTCTGGAGAGCAGGAATGAGGGCAGACAAATAACAAGAGCATGTCCAATCAGGGCTCTGAGTCCTCTGTCTAATAACCACAGCTGAGGTACCGTCCAGAGAACACTACACTAAAAGGGCCCAATGGCTCCCAAACTTTGTGGTAAGATAGGCAAAGGTAGGCTAGGCTAGCTTTTGCTCCCTGTCTTTGTGCCAGGCTAGGCTAGCTTTTGCTCCCTGTCTTTGTGCCAGGCTAGGCTATCTGTTGCTCCCTGTCTTTACTGGAAGTCTTAACTGCTCCAGGTTCTGCTCTAGATTAAGCTAAGCTAAACTAAGCTAAGCTAGAATGTACCAGTTGATAAAACTTTAATATTTTTGTTCTATTTTTTTATGTTCTCAGGAATCAGACCAGTTTAAACTGGTTCAAAGTGACACCATGCTTAGACCTCTGAAGTTCCTACTCTCGGCTCCAAAACATCTGCAGACCCGCTGCTGTTCCAGCTTTGTCTCCAGGATGAGGTTCACACACTCATACATGCTAATTTATGGAATGGGTGGTTGATTGATTGATTGATTGGTTGGTTGATTGATTGATTGATTAATTTGTCCCCTCAGATATCTGAACAGACTGAAGGAGAATGATGAAGCATGTGCTGCAGCGCTGCAGAACAGTCGCATCTTCTTGTTCCATCGTCTGTCTCCTTTGCTGCAGCGCACCGAGAAGGGAACCTTCAGACCAGCAGAACTCACCTGCACAGGTACATTCAACATAGAGCTGGTAGGAACTTCATCAGAGCGGAGGAGGTAGAACAGTCAGTACAGATTTACCATGAGAGAACTGCAGGTAGGATAGCACAGAAGAAGAACCTCAGCTTTCTGAGTTTTGTGGTTTTCAGAGCTGCAGTCGGTACTGGAGAGACTCGGCTCTGGAAGAGGCCTGGTGAAGGAGTCGGTTCTGATTGGCTGCTGTGAACAGAACCAGGCTCAGTTCTGTCTGGACGTGGGTATGAAGACTTTAGAAAGTGAACTGAACATTGAAACCTGAAGGCAGCATCACTCACTCTGTGTTTGGGTTTTCAGGTGAACTGGATCAGAAAGCTGTAGAAGAAGAGTGTAAGGGTAAATTCATCGACCTGAGGAAAGCTTTCTTTCTCCTGCAGGAAACAGAGGCACCTCTAGTGGCCAAGGTGGGTAACTGCAACTGTACTGACTGTACAGGTTTGCAGAATGTCCGACAGTGACAGTTTGTCTTTGTTAGGGTCAGGCTTTGCTGCGCTGGCATCAGACCAGTGGCTTCTGCAGCGCCACGGGTCAGCCCACGCACCGCAACCAATCAGGGAGTCAGAGAGTCTGCAGCAGCAGCGGCATCGTCTACTATCCCAAGGTAACAGGTCCAGACCAGATTAAACCAGAGTCAAACCAGAGCCACATTAAAGTAACTTGTTTGATCTGGTTTCTCCTGCAGATGGCCCCGGTGGTCATCGTCCTGGTGTCTGATGGGAAACGGTGTTTGTTGGGTCGTCAAGCGTCCTTTCCTCCAGGGTTGTACAGTGCTTTGGCTGGCTTCTGTGACATGGGTGAGCCTTACCTGTCTCTGACCTGCTGTCTTTGATCCACCTGTCCCTGATCCACCTGTCTCTGACCCACCTGGCTCTGTCTCACCTGTCTCTGACCCCCTGCTCTCTCTTTCTCTGGTTGCTCAGGAGAGACTCTGGAAGAGACTCTGAGGAGAGAGTTGGCGGAGGAGGTGGGTCTGGAGGTCAACAGCATCTCCTACAGCTCCTCTCAGCACTGGCCTTTTCCTCACAGCTCCTTCATGGTGGGCTGCCATGCCACAGTTAGCTCCGCCCACACTCAGGTGAACTTCCACCTTCAGGGTTCATTGTATTGCTCATCTCACCTGCCTCAGAAACTACTGCTGAAAATTATCCAACTTTGTTAAATATATTTACAGGACTGTTTACTGATATGCATCACCTTTGTATATATAAACTTACACCTGTAGCAGGTGAGCAGACAGAGCTTCCTGTGGTTTCTGCTGATGTGTCATGTGACCTGTTGTTCTGCAGTTACAGGTAGACCACACAGAGCTGGAGGATGTTCGCTGGTTCAGTCTGGAGGAGATAACCACCGCCTTGAAGATAAAGACTCCGCCTAGGAGAGGCGAAACCCCCACTCTCTGGATCCCTCCAAAACACGCCCTGGCCAACCGTCTCATCATCCAGTGGGTGGAGCACCAGAGACGTAGTGAGGAGAGAGAGTAACATTGTCACTGTGGAGGAGCTGAGGAGCTGCTAACAGACTCAGAACATCTATGATCGACCAGGTGAAGACAAGACGGAGAGGTCACGTGACCAACGAGAGAACATCTAAGTCAGCTGTGAGTCTGTGGAGAGTCCAAACCTTTAATCAGGACAGCTCACAGACAGGCTCACAGACAGGCTAGGGTTAGCCTACAGCTAACACACCGACTCCATTACCTGAACATCAAACATTAAACTGCCTGTGTGCATCCCCCAAAGCATTGTGGGAGCTGTAGTGTGCTTTTTATAGAAATAAGATGAATATTAGAACGGGAGTCAGTAAATCTCCTTCAGGACAGTAAACCACTGAGTGTGTCAAACACTGACTAATGTCTATAAACTGAATGTTATATTAATAACTGAACACTTTTAATCCCTGATCTTATTCTGTATCCTCAAAGCCACGACCTGTTTTCACTTCATTTCATTCATAAATCCAGGACTGCTGCTCCCTGCTGAAGACTTTAAAGGAGGTCAGGATGAACATCAACAGAGTTCCACATCAAAACACTTCAAAACACTTCAAAAATAGATGGTTCAGTGATCCAAAATGATCCTTAAACTTTAACAAAACTTTATAAACACCTGTGAATCCTCCCTGTAGTACTGTGAAACACTGAGAACTACCTCTGCTTCATATCTGACCCACGCTGCATGAAGTGTGTGAAAGGTGCTGACAAATAAAGACCAGTTTGAGTTTGTTAGTGAGGCTATGGTGTTTCTGTTTCCAACAACTCTCTGAAGTCATAAGTGAGTTCAAGTCATCTGAAGTCAGTCCGGTCTCTACCACCAAAGTGACGTCAGAGGGGATAAGCTGAGGTCTGATCTCAGGGCAAGTCTGGTCCCTGTGCTCTGGACTGAGTCAGAATAATAGAGTTTATGTTCAAATCAGTGTCGGTCCAGTCTTCTGGTCACTGTGGTGAACTCCTGCTTGGTCTATGGGGATCATAAAGAGCGGGGTTTGAAAGAGTGATCTATGGGAGGGGAAAGGCAACTGAAGAAATAAATGTCTGAAGGTTTGGAGATTAATAAAAGTTGTTTTTTTCTACCTTACAGTTTTCATTCTAAAATCAGAATATAAGGTGGAAAAACGTTTTAGCCAGCTTTGTCAGTGTCCCACAGGCACCACTGTGGATTTTTGGAGTGGTAGTATCAGCTCAGTCCGTTAGTCGGCGGTAATGCTACGATTAAGAATGACAACCGCAATTTAAAAAACAAAAAACGTAGAAGAAGAAGACCCGGAAAAAGAATCCAACACTTCCTCCAACTGCTCAGCCTGTAGTTTGTTTTCAGTCTGCTCCTGTCTGTTAGCACCTGTCTATGTAGTCCTCTCTGTGAGCTCCTCTCTGTGAGCTCCTGTCTGTGTAGTCCTGTCTGTTAGCTTCTCTCTGTTAGCTCGTGTCTGTTAGCTCATCTCTGTGGGTTCCTTGATAGTTTCAGTTTGATGAAGTGAACCGGATTTAAATTGACACAGTGTTAGCCTCTGTTAGCCTGTGTTAGCAGCAGAATGAGCCTATCCGTGCACGTGCAGTTGTCCGCCGTCATGGAGGCTCTCGTGCACGCGGCGGTGGCGGAGCTGAAGAAGCTAATGGAGGACAGGAAGATCAGGACCAGCTGCTCCGGAGACGAGTACGAGAACAGACCGCCTCAGCCGAGCGAAAGAGAGGCTCAGAGCCAGGAGAGGACGGTGAGGAGGGGGGCTGAGTCATAGTTAAATGATGACGATGGAGATGATGTTGTTGTGTTTAGCTGTGTTTGTGTTGAGCTTCAGCTCATTTTGTTTTGAATTGGGATGAAATGTCAAATGAACTATAAGAGGAGGAGAGGACTCAGTCCATCACAGATAATACATCAACTGTCTGTCACTAACACATTTATCAGAGAGCTTTGGGGTCAGAAATGATGTCTGACCTTTGACCTTCAGGTAATGTTTGCATCTGTCATGGAGACTCTGGGGAACGAGGCTCTGGGAAAGATCATAAACATTGTGGATGAAGCCGGACTACT
The DNA here is from genome assembly GCA_030710495.1 of Labroides dimidiatus. Lineage (NCBI taxonomy): Eukaryota > Metazoa > Chordata > Actinopteri > Labriformes > Labridae > Labroides > Labroides dimidiatus. Next base: position 2,686,804 of record CM061164.1, on the reverse strand, counting down.
AGTGGGGCTTGACCCCAGGAGGAGCAGCAGGAAACCTCAGCCCAGCATCCTGAAGATCCTAAAGGACACAGGAGTGGGTAGGTTATGGGCCACGCCCCTCAATCATACCCTCCAATGAGAGAGAAACAAAATGATGATGTCATATTGACACAAGATCTGTCACCACAGAGACCGAACACTCTTACGGAGTCAGACCAGAGAACTATGAGAGCACAAAATCCACTCAGGTAAGTTCTAACTCACCTGCTCAGTCACCTGTTCATTAATGATGTGTTTACTGACCTGTCTGTACATTGTACACTGCAGACCAAACAGGAACCAAATGAAGCAGAGAACCCGTTTGTCCCGGCAATCACAGTGAAAGATGAACATGGAAACATTGACCTGGGAGCGATCGCAGAGAGTGAGCACCTGAACCTCAGATCGATCACCTGTCAGTGACGAAGCTTCAGATAATTAATTTTGTTTACGTTTTTTTTGCAGGAGCTCGAGCTGAAGCAGAATCCCCAGTGACCTCTGACCTCCAGCTGGAGGAGGAGTCAGACCCACCAGAGTTTGTTCTGCAGAGCGTCACATGGAAATACTTCTCATGCACGTCTTGTGGTAAATCCTTCACATCTCAGAGCAACTTGAAGTCTCACTTCCTCATCCACACGGGCGAGAAGCCGTTCTCCTGTGACGTGTGCGGCCGCTCGTTCCGTCAGAGGCAGAGTCTGCAGAGTCACAGAAGGACGCACACCGGTGAACGACCGTATGAGTGCTCGCAGTGTGGGAAGACCTTCTCCAAACAGACACAGCTGAAGACGCACTCCATCATCCACACGGGGGAGAAACCATACGGCTGTGACGTGTGTGGTCGACGCTTCAACCTGCTGCAGAACCTTCACCGCCACTCTCACACGCACACTGGCAGGAAGATCTTTGTGTGTGGCGTCTGTGGGAAAGGCTTCACCCGCGCTGTCACACTCAAAACACACGAGCTCATCCACACCGGACAGAAACCTCTAAAGTGTGAGCAGTGTCCCAAAACTTTCCGCCATGCTGTCAACCTGAAGAACCACCAGAGGATCCACACCGGCCTGCGCCCATTCAGCTGTGACCTCTGCACGAAAACGTTCCGCCAGGCGGTGAACTTGAAGATCCATCGCAGGATCCACACAGGCGAGCGTCCGTTCAGCTGCCAAGAGTGCGGTAAGACGTTTAGCCAGCAGAGCAGCCTGATCTCACACGGACGTACTCACTCCAAAGAGCGGCCGTTCGCCTGCGACTGGTGCGACAAGAAGTTCAACAACAACAACAGCCTGAAGCTGCACCTGCGCGTGCACACGGGAGAAAAACCGTACGCCTGCGAGGTCTGCGGGAAGACCTTCAGTCAGGGCAGCCACCTGAGGACGCACAAGAGACACGTCCACGCTGGGGGGAAGCAGTTCATCTGTGACAAATGTGGGAAGAGGTACTCTGACCAACGCAATCTAAAGCTGCACAAATGTGTGTACGCCTGAAGCTGATGCTCAGCTCGAAGCCAAACTTGCACCATCCACAGAGATGGTCTGAATACTTGAATGTTTGGAGCCAACGCTGCTTTACTTTAGTCTTTAGTCTTTGAATGGTGAGAATGGTGCTGACTGGGAGTGGGTCTGTTCAGCCAATCAGAGCTGAGAGCTGTTGAAGGGGGCGGGGCTTCTGGGTCTGTTGGTGTTTCCTGATGATTCTGACCTTTGACCTTTGGTAGATCAGTGTATGTGTGACAGCATTCACTCGTTCACCTCTCATCTCTCTCTCTCTCTCCTGAGCTCTCTGTGAATGTCACATGACCTCGCCCCGCACACTCATCACACCTTTGGTCTTTTACTGCAGTGCCTGATGGGAGTTGTAGGACACTCTGATTTAACTTTACAGTTTATATTTCTCTACAGAACAGGTGAGTCACTACAGAAAGGATCCTAACTCACACACAGACCTGATGTAAGCTCCACCCTCTGAAATACAGCCCTCTGATTGTTTGAATCTATAAATCAGTGTGCTTAATGTAGCAGACTTTTCTGTCAAAAGACACACGGCTGCTTTTTGTAATTTAATAGATGATAATTTTTCATTTATTAAAATTAAAAGTCTGCAAATCCACTTTCTCTGTCTTCCTCTCTCTCCACCTGAGAGGAGTCACATGACCCTCTTACCATTATCATATCACTATATGAGATTGAGTAATCCCATCAGAAATTTATGAAAGGAATATATATATATATATATAGATATATGAATAGATCTGTTACCTGACATCTTTTACAATTTGTATACCTTCAAACAAATTGATGAAATGAGACGTTTCTCTAATTTTCTGCAGAAGCTACACTTAATAATAATAATAATAATAACAATAATAATAATAATTATAATAATAATACAGCTTGAAGAAATGTAATGAGCTAAAGTCTATTAATAACTGAATAATGTGAAATAATTATTCATCAAACACGTTTAGGTACGTTAAAATAATAAACAAAAACTACATTTACACACCCGGTGCTTTTAATCCATCGGACGTCAGACTGACGTAGCCTTCAACGTCATCAAACAGCGAACATGGCGCCTCTCCTCCCGGAGCTCACCTGTCACCGCGGAGGATGAGAGCAGAGCGGACAGGTGAGATCCACAAAGCGGCCGGACACAGCTTCTCTCTGCCGGCCTGAGCGCTCTGAGACTCGGCATGAAGCTCCGCAGGATCCCTGAATCTGCTCACCGAGGAGGAGGAGCCGCTGCCGGGATCAATTCTGCCGAGCGGCGCTGACATCCAGAGAGGTGAGTGACCGGCAAGTAACCGGCAACGACAACGGAAGTTAACGGAAATCCTTTCAAAATAAAATCTGTGATGTACAGATAGTAACACAGATCACTCTTAAATTAGAGCTAAATCAGCGAAGGGTTTTCAAGAGCTTCTTGAAAACTAAAATCTGCAGAAATGAGAAGATCTTCAAAATAAAAGTCTTGTGATTGTTTCTTGTTTTCTTGCTAGCTTCATTCTGAGTGAGATGGAAAGAAGAGATGATGAGTCCTCCTCACCTGTAACTGGATATAAAGGTGATGATGTCATCACTGGAGTTCATCAGCACTGTTCAGGTGAGGGCAGGGCCGTGGGAGCATCTGCCTCACAATCACAATGTGAGGATCCCCTCACCTGTATGCCCAGCTTCAGGTCAGATAACAAGTTATCAGGACCAATCAGGAGCTGCGTTGAGGGAGGCAGAGAGGCGGATGAGGATCAGGGCGCGGGGCTGACTCTGAAAGATGACGCCACAGTGAGGACCAGTCCATATGTGAGCACTAACTGTTCATCCTGCACAGAGTCAGAGGTTATCAGCTGCTACGGAGCAGATAGTGAAGGTTCCTGTGGGGGCGGAGCTACAGGAGGAACCCAACTTTACCTGGACGAGACTGAGGACACTGTGACCTCTGTGACCTCTGACCTGCAGGAGGTAAGCTCTGACGATGACGAGGCCTTCACCACAGATCTTCCGGCCCTGCCAGGTGAGCTGAGCGCCCCCCCCTCGGCCATCCCCCCTAAGTCCAGGAACACGTTTGAGTGCGGCCGCAGGCAGAGCGCTCCGGGTCAGCTGGATCAGGAGGATGCAGGATCAGAGTCTGAGCTGCAGTCCAGAAGGCCAGGCATCGTCGAGTACTTCAGCAGGTAAACAACACACACCATGATCAATGCTGGAACAATACTGCTGATTAATCTGTGAGTGTGTGTGTGTGTGTGTGTGTGTGTGTGTGTGTGTGTGTGTGTGTGTGTGTGTGTGTGTGTGTGTGTGTGTGCAGCAGGAAGCAGCGGTCCGTCAGTCACAGCGTTGCAGGGTGGAAGCTGTTTGGTAAAGTCCCGCCCAAACAGAGTCCATCCCGACAGGCGCGGATCATCCAGCAGGTAAACTCAGAGTGGGTTTCACACACTCAAACACACATTAACTCAAACAGACTCACGGGAACAAAGTGAAACCCTCACACAGGGACTCAGCAGAGTGTCAGTCAGCCACAGCTGCACCTTGTGGCCGGCAGAGGAACTGCAGCTGTTACTCTGGGACGTAACGCTGCTTTGTTTCCTCCTGCAGAGCGCTGAGCTCAGTCTCTCTCCTCTCAAGACCTGCAGGACTCAGGGGTACGAACCTTTAGAGCTGCTCCTCATCCTCATCATCCTCCTCCTCATCCTCTGCAGTCTCTCCTCAGTTTGCTGAAATGAGAACATCAGGATGCAGATTAGCATAAAGTCGGCTTTGTTACATCTGTCCTCAAGAGGAGAAGAAGACCTCATCCTGCTCTGTCCTCCATCACTCATCTCCATCTCAGAGTCTGTTTCCGTGTTTCAGCTGTTGTCATGGTGACTAAGGTGTGTGCTGTGATGTCATTACAGGAGTTCGAGGCTCGGCAGGTAGCAGTTCACAGCTCTCCGACCCATCAGACTGCGGGGCAGCAGAGCCGGAGGGGGGCGGAGTTTGAGCCGCTATCAACAACAGCACTGATCCTGGAGGATCGACCAGCGTACGACTTCTTCTGTTTGTCCTGTTTTTATGTTTGATGATGTGTCCTGTGGTGTCGTATGGTGATGTGTCATGTGATAACCTGTCATGTCCTGATGGTCTCTCTCTCTCTCTTTATTTCAGAAACCTTCCGGCGAAGTCGGCAGAGGAGACACAGAGACACAGAGAGCAGTATGAGCAGATGGTGGCAGGAGCCAAGAGAAGAGGTGTGTTTGTTTTAAAGAGCAACACCTCTCACATAGGTGGAGTGAAAGAAGCCTCTAACAAACACACACACACACACACAGAATAAGGTGACGATGTCTGTTTGTGTGTCAGAGCTGAAGGAGGCTCAGAGGAGGCAGCAGCAGAGGAAGGACAGACTGAGACAGGAGGACCAGATCTCCAACAACACCACCATCTGGACCCGCGAGATCCTGCCTCAGTGGGACCACATGTGAGTCTGTCCAAGGAACATCAGACAAACACCTTAAAAAAAGATCAATAACACAGGTCATAGTGATGATGTCACAGTCTATGTGTGTTTGTGTGTGTGTGTGTGTGTGTGTGTGTGTATGTGTGTGTACCTCAGGAGGTGTAGTCGGCGTGCTCAGGACCTGTGGTGGGAGGGTTTACCCCCCAGCGTCAGAGGACAGGTTTGGAGCATGGCCATTGGAAACGAGCTGAACATCACAGCAGGTGTGTGTGTTTTTACTGAGCTCTGATTGGTTTGTTCTCCCAACTGACCTTTGACCTCTGTCCTCCTCTTCCTCAGAGCTGTATGAGATCTTCCTCTGCAGAGCGAGGGAGAAGGGGAGGAGCCTGAGTGACATGAGGAACCAGGGTGAGTTAGAGTTTAACTTTCAAAGTAAAGTTCTGACAGAATGACTGACTCACCTGTGCTCACCTGCAGAGGGGGCATCACCCGCTGACAGAGAGTGCAGCATGGAGCTGATCACACGAGATGTTTCTAGAACGTTCCCCTCGCTCTGTGTCTTTCAGAAGGTGAGAGTCAAACATCAGGACTTTCAAAATAAAGTGACCTGTCAATCTAAATAAACAGAAACTAAGAACAGACTCTTATTTTGAAGGGTGGTCCCTATCATGACCTGCTACAAAGCATTCTGGGAGCTTATACCTGTTACAGACCTGATGTAGGATATGTGAGTCTCTCACACACACACACACACACACACACACACACACACACACACACACACACACTGTAACTGTGAATAACTAATAAAATTCCCTTTCTCTCTCTCTCTCTCTCTCTCTCTCTCTCTTTCTGTCTCTCTCGCCCAGGTGCAGGGGATGTCCTCCATGGCGGCCTTGTTAGTCCTGAACATGGTCGAGGTCGATGCCTTCATCAGCTTCTCAAACCTAATGAACAGACCCTGTCAGCTGGCCTTTAGCAGAGTGGACCACCAGCAGGTACACACACACACACACACACACACTTACACACACACACACACACACACACACATACACACACAGAGGACAGCGTCAAATGACTGTCTGTGTCTGTGTAGATGCTCAGGTATTTCCGGGCCTTCCAGGTGTTTTTGGAGGAAACTCTTCCTCGTCTCTTTCTTCACTTCCAGTCTTCAGGTGTGACCCCTGACCTCTACCTCATGGACTGGTGAGTCTCTGAATCAGGGCTCAAACCCTTTTACACCTACTCAATATTAAACCACACCTCCATCCCCTCCAGGATCCTGTCTCTCTACACGAAGCCCCTCCCCCTTGACGTGGCGTGCAGAGTTTGGGATGTTTTCTTTCGGGACGGGGAGGAGTTCCTGTTCAGGACGGCTCTGGGGATCCTGAGGATGTATCAGGAAGTCCTGCTGGAACTGGACCTGATCAGTATCGGTGAGCTGCATTGACATCACTCTCTCTGCAGCCAATCAGATGGCTCTCCTGCCTCCTGTTTCTTGATTTGAACTCAGCACAGGCAGTTCTGTTTCCGTGGACTTTGAGACTAGTCTCGGGAAACCATGACACTTCAAATCTCTTTTCCCATCTCGCTTCTATTCTTCATCCAGCTCAGTTCCTGTCCCGCCTCCCTGATGAGGAGCTGCTCTCTGAAAGGCTGTTCTCCTGCATCTCAGCCACGCCCATGCTGAGTGGTAACAGGAAGTGGAGCCAGGTGAGTCACCTGACAGATAGATGATCAGTCTGCAGAAAAATAAAATTTAAAAAAATAAAATAAAGAGGTGTTTTTATTCCCTCTCAGGTTTTATCCTCCTGCAGAGACTCTGAGCAGAGCAGCTGATCTCAGACATCATCAGGTCCTGTTTGAGTTCCTCATGTGTTTAAATTATCTGACTGGTTTCAGTTTAACTCTGGAAAACTGGACTGTTTGTTGATCAAACATATGACACATGAAGAAAATATCACTATAAGTGTTTATCATGGAGTCTGTTTCACTGACCAAAGAACAACCAAGAGGATCTTTATTTATTTTGTCTCTGTTGTAAATTATATTATATTTTTTGCTGCACAAAATTAGAGCAAAACTGAATCAATGGATCAACTGTTTCTTTTATTTCTACAAGTTTTTAAATTGTCTGTAAAATAATTCAAATAAAATGCTTTCATGGACCGAACACCTGCTCCTTTTTTCTAACCTGTATTTATATTATTTATTAGATAGTCACTCGGTAAAAAGAATAAAACTGGCGCGCTGTTCGTCTGAGGTTGTTGTAGTTCAACCTCCCGCCACTGGGGCCGCTGTGGTGCATATCAGTGGAAGAGTTCCGGTTTAGTGTTTCCGGGTTATAGAGGAGAACACGCGTGGAACAACAAGCTGCAACAACACGAGAGTCCACACACAGCCCGAGGAGGACTAACAGAGTCCGGATCGAACCCTAAGTGGGAGACAGAGTCTGAGCCGTCATGGGTCCGGTGAGTCCACATCAGTTTAACGAAGACCTGCGAGACAGAGAGAGAGAGAGGGTGGGAGGGAGGGAGGGAGAGTCGGGTCTGTTTCAGCTTCAGGAGGTCTCTGATCTGAAACATAAAAAAGTTTCTCAGCACCAGCAGAACCTTTAGATCCCCCATGAACCAGACCCCACATACTGAAGTGATCCGAAGTCCTCATTCAGGACTTTGATTGGCTCCGAGTTAGACAGACTGCTCTCAGATTAAAGCTTCAGTGTTTCCACTTTCTTCTCATAACACCGACAGACACTGAACAGATGTTCACCCAGACCACCAGCTGTAGACCCAGTCCACCAGTGCTAGACCTAGACCATCAGCTCTAGACTATAGGCTGTTTGTGAACCTGACCCACATGATCAGCCGGCTCTCCCACAGAGCGGTGTGTTGACGGTTTTCTTGCGTTAGAGTCAGAGAGTTCGTTTATCTGGGGGGTCAAACCAGGAGCTGCAGTTTCTCTGCTGCAGATTAAAAACAGCGTTTAAAATGAGAACCTCACATTCAGGTTAATCACACAGCTGTAGAGGATCTGTGTGAAAATAAAACATGATCAATGTCCCATGTATATATGTCCTTATTTGTATTTATTTATTGTTACTTATATTTAATTGTATTTATTTGTTGTCATTTGTCGTCCTTTCAGCCTCGCTCTAAGAAGCGTCGTCCGACGTTTCGCCGCCTGCTGAAGACGAGCGGCGTTAAGCTGGAGAACAAACTGAAGAACCGACAGGCGAAGCAGCAAAATGTGGCCAAGAAGCAGCGGAAGGAGCAGAAGAAGCTGCGAGCAGCGGTGAAGGACGCCGTCATCAGGACGCCACGCCCACTGGAGACATACAAGAAGAGACCAGGTGAGGAGGGAGGAGAGGCTCTGACTCAGTTTTTAAATCTTCTGGACTGACGTCGAGTTTCAGCATCGAAGGGTTGAATCCTCAGAGAAAAAGTCTTCCTCCTGGTTTAAATAGACGTCATGTCCCATAATGCACTGCTCTGAGTCTCCTCTCAGCTGTCTGATGGTCTGACTCTCCTGACAGAGGAAGAGGAGGATGAGGAGGAGTTTCTGGAGACTCTGCCCACAGACATGATGGAGGACGACGACCTGCAGCAGATGACCATCATGGCTCGCCAAGCCTCCTTCATCACCAGAGACCTCTCGTCATGGTAACGCATACAATCACATACAAACACACCACGCACACTTACACAGAGTCACTGAGGTGTGTGTTTGTGTCCTCTCAGCGCCCCAGTGCACAGCGGGAAGAGGCGGAGCACCGAGGTGGTTCGCAGTTATGAGAAGGTTCCCAGGAAGATGGCGAGGATGGAGGAGAAGGAAGTGATCCACCTGCTGCCCATCAAAGACAAGAGGGGAGTCATCCCTCAGAGTGTGGAGAGAGGTAACAAACACACACACATGCACACACTGATTGATGTAATTGGCCAGCTGAGCAGGCAGACTGAACAACGTTTGTGTGTTTGTAGTTATTGAAAAACTTCCAGAGGAGGAAGAGGAGGAGGAAGAAGCTGACGGGCTAGAGGACTTTGAAAATGGTGAGAATGACCTTTGACCTTTGTTTAAATGGTTAAAATAAAACTCAGTGATGTAAAGTTTTTATTATTTGATCTGTAATATTGTAATATGTCCTCCGGTGCAGAGGGGGAGCCGGAGAGCTCGGTATCGCTGACGGCCGAGCAGAGGGAGGAGCTCAGAGTTCAGAAGATCAGAGAGAGAAAACTCAGCATCGCTGCTCTGGGATCAGCCATCATATCAAACCCCTACAGTAATGTGAGCATTATCAGCTGATCTGAGGTCCATAAGCTGTGTTTACACTGAGAGTGTGTGTGTGTGTAACATGAGGTGTGTGTGTCCAGATAAAGCGTCTGAAGGAGCTGCGTGGGATGCTGATGGAGTCTGATCCCTGTGTGGCCGTGACGGTCAGGAAGCTGGTGATGGTTTCTCTGATGGAGATCTTCAAAGACATCACCCCCACCTACAGGATACGACCTCTGACCCCGGAGGAGAAGGCCACCAAGGTAACCACCGTGTCAGTGTGTGCGTGTGTGTGTGTGTCCGTGTGTGTGTCCGTGTGTGCATGTACGTGCTGATGAGTGTTTGTTGTTGTTTGCTTTCCATGTGCAGGTGAAGAAGGAGACTCAGCAGCTCAGAGAGTTTGAGGAAGGTTTGGTCAGTCAGTACAAGTTCTACCTGGAGGATCTGGAACAGACCATCAAAGGTACACACAGCACACACACATTCACACACAAACACACAAACAGACTCAGGTGTGACGGGTGTGTGCTCTTGCCCGCAGACTGGAAGCAGAAGAAGAGGAAGCGCAGTCAGGCCGTGGGTTTCCAGTCGTACCTCGGCCTCGCTGAAGTTGCCGTTCGTTGCCTCTGTGAGTTGCTGCTTGCTCTGCCGCACTTCAACTTCCACAACAACATCATCGTGGTCCTCGCTCCGCTGATGAATGACAAAGAGAAACAGGTGAGAGGCAGGTGTGTCTGTTTACTTTACCGACGCTCACTGAGCTTTGATTTACAAGCTCTGTGTGTGTGGTGCATGGAGGTGTGCTCAGTGCGTATCATTTGCTCAGGTGTCTCTCTGTTCAGGTGTCAGGCTGTGATGCATTCAGGTGTCTCTGTTTTCCAGGTGTCAGGTATGTGCTGTGATGCATTCAGGAAGCTGTTCCAGCAGGACAAAGTGGGCGTGGCTTCGTTGGCCGCGGTGCGGGTCATCTCTGGTCTGGTGAAGAGACTGAGCTATAACGTCCGACCTGAGGTAAGTCTTCAGATGCTCTCTGACATCACCTGTAACGGCTCACCTGACGTACACTGACTCCACCCCCTCCCTGCTCAGATGCTCAGGACGCTGCTGAGTCTGAGGATAAAGGAGGTGGAGATGAAGAAAGACATGGAGGACACGGCACCCAAGAAGAAGTTCATGAACAACAAAGAGAAGAAGAAGAACCTGTCCAGGATGCAGAGGAAGGTCTGAACGTTAACCCTTTAAATCCTCCCCCGAGCCAAACAACAACAACCTGTGACCACCTGACTTCACCTGTACACACCCAATACATTACTCTGTGTGTGTATGTGTGTGTGTGCATGCCCACAGTGGAAGAAAGCAGAGGAGAAGTTGGAGAAGGAGCTGCTGGAGGCTGAAGCTTCAGAGGGCAAAGAGAAGAAAATCAAACTGGTGAGTAAAAAAACAAACAAACAAACTAAAGACGGACAAGGATCAGAAACATGAACTCGTACTTCTTCCTCTTCCTGCTCCTCTTCCTCTTCCTTCTCAGCACACAGAGACTCTGAACATCGTCTTCCTCATCTACTTCAGGATCTTAAAGAAAGCTCAGAAGTCTGTTTTACTTCCTGCTGTGCTCGAGGGTTTGGCCAAGTATGACACACACACACACACACACACACACACACACACACACACACACACACACACACACACACCCTTGGTGTGCTTTCTTTCTGACTGTGATGTCACTTCCTGTCAGTTTCGCTCACCTGATCAATCTGGAGTTCTTTGATGACCTGCTCAGTGTGCTGCAGAATCTTATCCAATCAAAAGTGAGTATTGCCTTGCCCCCAATACAGCCTGTAGTGACATCATGAATCAGCTGATTGATGAATGTTTGAACTCTGCAGGATCTGACCAATCGGGAGAGTCTGCACTGCATCCAGACCGTCTTCACCATCCTATCAGGACAAGGTACGTGTGTGTGTGTGTCTTTGTCTTTGTTTTTCTGTGTGTGTGTGTGTGTGTGTGTTGTACTGACAGTGGGGTTTCTGTGTGTGTATCAGGTGACGTTCTGAACATCGATCCTCTGAACTTTTACTCTCAGCTCTACAGGATGTTAGCCGAGCTTCACGCAGGTCAGAGACGCTCCGTGTTGTAACATAAACAGATCTTTAACCTGAAGGTAATAAAAAGTATTTTAATCTACTGAAGTGTTTTGTTTTGTTTTTTAAGGGGCTCCTAATGATGACATCATCATAGTTCTGCGCTGTCTGGATGCCATGCTAACCCGCCGCAAGAAGCAGGTGACCCTGCAGAGGGCGATGGCCTTCGTCAAACGACTGAGCATGCTCAGTTTGCATGTGCTGCCAAATGCCAGTGTGGGAATCCTCGCCGCAAATAGAGCCACCATACACGTGAGTGTGTGTGCGTGTGCGTGAAAAACTTCCTGTTCTTACCTGAGGTAGTTTCATCTGTGCACTGTACGGATTAAGGAGCAGCAGTCTGAAATACCGTTTATTGTGTGTGTGTGTGTGTGTGTCTGTCTGTCTGTCTGTCTGTCTGTCTCAGGCCTTCCCTAAGTGTGACTTCCTGTTGGATAACGAGGTTCAGGGCAGCGGCTTCTACCTGCCCGAGCTTGAGGAACCCGAACATTGCAATGCTCAGAACACAGCCCTGTGGGAGCTTCACACACTGCAGGTACACACACACACTGCAAATATATGTACATGAATACACCGTGAGCAGTGTGTAACTTACTAAAGAGTGTGTGTGATTTCTGTGTGTGTGTGTTCACAGAGGCATTTCCACCCGGTGGTACGGCGCCTAGCGGCTCACCTGTGTGTCGGTGCTCCCAGTGAGGGATCAGCAGCACTCAGTGTGGATCTGAGCCGCAGGTAGACTTTAAAAAACAGTGAAATGCTCCTTTAAAGTCATGCCGTAAATAGTTTTTATTTTATTTTTATCTTGTTTGGTGCTCATTGCTCGTTTTCATTTTATTTCTTCCTGCTGTGTGTGTGTGTGATGAGCACCTCTAACTCTATATGATTATAAAACACCTTTGATTTCAAGCAACACACACCGACACACTGATTTTATCATCTCTGATCTAATTTGTGTGTGTGTGTGTGTGTTTCCTGCGCAGGTCTCCAGTGGAGCTGTTTAACAGATACAGTGTTAAAGACATGACCTTTAACCCCCCTGTAGCCCCGCCCGGCTCCAAGAAGAAGGTACCAGAATCAAACACACCATAAGCATCCATGAATAAGACTCGTTGATCCATTCTGATCATTGATTGGTTACATATCTGTCCTCTGATCACTGATTGGTTATTTCATTATGTTTGATTTCAGGATCATTTTGTGTTTGGAGCTTCACTGCTGGACGCTGAGCTTCAGAGACGAGTGGAGCGAGCAATGAACGCCGATGAGGAGACAGAACTGGACTTTAACATGACACACACACACACACAGACACAGAGCACTGACACACACACACACACTCCGTTGGTGTGAACTGTCACAGAGTTGTTTTTTTTTACTCTCAGCTCAGAGATGCTGTCAGAATATATATAACATACTTGATTTTGTTTTTGAGAAGGTGGAATAAATGTTTAGTTTTTTGGACAAAATCGTGTTTTTCTCTGATTATTTGTGTTTTGTTTGTGAGCTTCAGCTCATAGATCTGAGTCAGACAGCTGTTGTGTGTTTAAAGGACCAGTTCACCGTGTTGGAACTTTAACTTAAAAGATTTTAAAGAATGAAATAACAGAATTTCGTGAGAATACGTGAGATATTTTTCAACCACTGCTGACAAAATGTTCAGACACTTCAGACGTAGAAACATGAGGGCTCAGTGTGACGCCTGTAACAGCCTGCAGGGGGCAGCACTGACCACAGAGAGATGAAAGAAGAGAGGGTTTCTTTTTCTCCTCCTCAGTCTCGGTTTACTCTCACAGCGTTAGAGTTCAGTGAGAGTTCATCTTTGAACCAAGCGAACGGTTTGAAGGAGAAAAAAACCAGCAGAGCAAAAAAATTCAAAGAGCATGTGACCCCCACAGCCTGAACGTACCTCGGAGTTTCCGTTTCATCATCTCACTTTCCTCGCTCTGGGGCAGGAAGAGTCCTTATTAGGGCAGTGTGGGTGGGCCCAGTGGGTGGGATGTGGGCGTGGCTGAGCTTTGATAAAAGCAGCTGGTGATGAAAGTTTCCCGTAAAGCTTTGTGCTCATGAATCTGATAGCAGGATGTTACTGCAGCCACTCTGGAACTTTCTCCTGGATCACTCCTCCATCCTCACCTCACCCATATTCCCCGTCCTCTTCTCCCTCTCCGTCTACCTGTCATGCTGCCTGCCTTTCCTGCTGCTGGACCTGCTGGCTCCCAGGTGGGCCCTGGTGCGCAGGTACAAGCTTCAGCCTCAGAGTTCTGTGAGCTGGTCCTCAGTGCGGAGCTGCCTGGCTCTGACGCTCTACAACCACGCCGTCTTCATCTTCCCGCTCACGCTGCTGCACTGGTCCCTGCGGACTGTCTACCTGCCTGTTGAGGCCCCTCCCCTCCCTCGCCTGCTGGCTCAGGTGTTCGTCTGTCTGCTGCTCTTTGACTTCCAGAGCTTCACCTGGCACCTGCTGCACCACAAGGTGCCCTGGCTCTACAGGAACTTCCACAAGGTAAGGAGCAGCATGCGCTCTGATGCTTCCTCTGATGCCTCCTCTGATGCCTCCTCTGATGCCTCCTCTGATGCTTCCTCTGATGCTTCCTCTGACACTACAGACTGTAGACCACAGAGAAATTTATTGAGCCGACACTTTTGGAGAAGCTGCTCTCCTCCTGCTCCTCTTCCTCCTGCTCCTCCTGTTCCTCCTCCTTGTCCTCCTGCGCTTCTTCAGACAGTGAGGATGATGATGATGATGATGATATTGATGAAGCACTCAGAGTACAGATTTAATGTGTCTCCTCCTCCTCCTCTTGTAGGTGCACCACACCTTCACCTCCACCTCGGCCCTCACCGCAGAGTTCTCAGGGGCCTGGGAGACCCTAAGTCTGGGCTTCTTCGCCGCCTCCTCCCCCCTCCTGCTGGGCGTGCACCCGCTGACCGAGCTGAGCTTCTTCGTGCTCAACATCTGGCTGTCTGTGGAGGATCACTGTGGCTATGACCTGCCCTGGGCCACGCACCGCCTGGTCCCCTTTGGCCTGTATGGGGGTGCCAGACACCATGACCTGCACCACCTAAAGTCCAGGTACAACTACGCCCCCTACTTCACCCACTGGGACTGGCTGTTTGGGACGCTGCATACGCAGGGGGACTGAGGAGGAGCTCAGCACGAGACTCAGAGACGGATTAGAACCACAGACTGTCAAGCCTGATGGGACCGATGGAACTTACTCAAATTCTTAAAAGGTTCCTGGGCTGATGGAGGACTTTATGAACTAATAGAAGGTTCCTGGGCTGATGGAGGACTTTATGAACTAATTAAAGGTTCCTGGGCTTATGAAGGAGTTTTAAAGAAGTGATGAGTTTGTAAAGGATTCTGAACCACTTCAGCTCAAACCAAACTGAGCTTTTATTGTGAAAGACTTTATGAGATGTTTCCAGACTGAGTAAAGGTCCATGAAGGCCTCAAGAAGAGCTGACCAGGGTTTGAAGGTCAGAGAGACTCTGTGAAAAACTGAAGAAGTGTTTTATTTATTTATAGATGTCCTTTTTATTTATGACCTCCAACAGACTGGAGGAGCGTTTATGTGTTCTGTGAAAAAGTCTTTATTTTATCTTCTGTTCAGTGGTTTCAGACTGATTTACATCAATCTGTTATCTGGTTTTACAGTTATTACGTATTTGTTCTCTGTGATGCATTTAGGTTCACCTGTGTTAAATGATGACCAGATTTAAAGGTTGTCTGATAAAAGTTCATACTGGACGCAGAGCTGACCTCTGTGAGGTTCTTTTAATTTTATCTCACTCTGACTGAGGTCAGAGTCAGGAGGAGAGGAGGAGAGGAGGAGGAGAGGAGGAGGAGAGGAGGAGGAGAGGAGGAGGAGCAGAGGAGAGGAGTATGTAAGGTGTTTTATTGACGGTATTTCTGATGCACTGGAGGCGAAGTTTCTGTGACTGAAAATGTGAAACAGAGTTTGAATGAGGTGAACGTTTGAATCTCTGAGAATAAACCTGAAGAACAAAAAAAAATATTTTAGTCTGAGTGAAATTTCTACTTCTTGAACTTTAAATCTACATGGTCGGAAATGTGCGGACATGTCTGGTTTATAAACCAATCAGCTTTAGACACTGATTAAAGAAGGATGACTGTCCAAACATGTTTAATGAAACAGAAACCCAAGAATGTGATCCAGACGATGGATCAGAATCATTTCAAGGTGTTGAAGAGTCCAGGACTTCTTTAAGTTTTTTTGTTTTACTTTTCCAGATGTTTCACTTCAGAGCTTTCATCTCTAAAAGAAATAAGGCTTTATTTAGTATTAATTATTTATCTCTCTGATGTCGACAGAACAGAAACCTGGCCGAGGTAAGAGTGTCACAAATGTCAGTTTGGGGTTTAACCTTGTACAGAAGGATCTAAATTCTGCTCTCATGGATGGGATCACTGAGAGTCCTGAGGATGTAACTTTTTACAGACTGTCCCTGAACACATCACTTTTTGCACGTGCACCCATCTTTCATTCATTCATTCATCTTCTATACCGCTTCTCCTGTGCAGGGTGGCGGATGTCTGGAGCCTATCCCAGCTGTCTCAGGGTGAGAGGCGGGGTACACCCTGGACTGGTCTCCAGCCAATCACAGGGCTGACACACAGAGCCAGACAACCTACGGACAATTTAGAATCACCAGTTAACCTGATGAGTATGTTTTTGGACTGTGGGAGGAAGCCGGAGTACATGCATGGGGAGAACTACACACAGAAAGGTCACTGGGCAGACTGGGATTCGAACTGGTGACCTTCTTGCTGTGGGGCTGCAGCGCTAACTGTCACCGTGCAGCCCTCCCTGCACGTTGCTGTGAATAAACAGCCTGAGATCCTTCAGAAACAGACGGGTGAACCTCTGGCTGTAAATGTTTCCTCACCTCTAGAATTTGAACATCAGTCAGATGATAAACACTTTCAGTGAGGCGCTGCAAGAGGAAATGATTAACGAGTTCTGAAGAAATGACTCAAAGGTCAAGTGGTTTGATCTGATCTTTATTGATGATGATTTATGATCATGAAGAAAAACATGAAATCTATCCTGTCAAGACCTGTTTGTGTTTTTATTAAATGGACAAGTTGTAAGTAAAGAAAAACATTACACACACCAAATATAATGATTATATTTCAGGTATCTCAATAAAAGTCCAAAGAGTGCTTGGAGTGTCCCCAGTATGTTTTTTCACATTTTATTTATTTATTTTCAAAAATTTGGAAAACATCCAAGGGGTTAGCCTTTGTTTTTTTCAGAATTTGGAAGAATTTTTAAAGAAAAGCAAAGAGTGTACCCAGAAGGATTTTTACCACTTGGGCATCTTTATAACAACCCTAGGAGTGTCCCCAGGATGTTTTTTCACAATTTTATTTTTTTTCAAAATTTTGGAAAAAAAAATTCCAAGG
This sequence comes from Labroides dimidiatus, assembly GCA_030710495.1. Lineage (NCBI taxonomy): Eukaryota > Metazoa > Chordata > Actinopteri > Labriformes > Labridae > Labroides > Labroides dimidiatus. Next base: position 2,670,013 of record CM061164.1, on the reverse strand, counting down.
GGTTAGCCTTTGTTTTCTTCAGAATTTGGAGAAAGTTTTTTGAAAAACACAAAACATACTCTGCCCTAAGGTTTTTTACACCAAGGGTATCTTTAGAACAGCCCTCTGAGTCTCCCAAATGTGTTTTTTCACAAATTTATTTTTTTCAAAATTTTGGAGAAAAAAAATCCAAGGGGTTAGCCTTTGTTTTTTTCAGAATTTGGAGAAAGATTGAAAAACACAAAAAATACAAGCCTAAGGTTTTTTTTACACCAAAGGTGTCTTTAGAACAGCCCTCTTATTGTCCCCAATGTGTTTTTTCACAATTTAAGTTTTTTCAAAAAATTGGAAAAAATCCAAGGGGTTAGCCTTTGTTTTTTTTCAGAATTTGGAGAAAGTTTGAAAAACACAAAAAATACTCTGCCTAAGGTTTTCTACACCAAAGGTGTCTTTAGAACAGCCTTCTGAGTCTCCCAAATGTGTTTTTATTACAATTTAATTTTTTTCAAAAAATTGGAAAAAATCCAAGGGGTTAGCCTTTGCTTTTTTCAGAATTTCGAGGAATTTAAAAGAACAAAAAATCCTATACACCAAGGGGGTTTATACTTGAAGGGTGTCTTAAGATCAGCCCTATTAGTGTTTCCAATGTGTTTTTTCACAATTATATTTTTTTCAAAATTTTGGAAAAAATCCAAGGGGTTAGCCTTTGTTTTTTTCAGAATTTGGAGAAAGTTTTTTGAAAAACACAAAAAATACACTGCCTAAGGTTTTTTTTTTTACACCAAAGGTGTCTTTAGAACAGCCCTTTTATTGTCCCCAATGTGTTTTTTCACAATTTAATTTTTTTCAAAATTTTGGAAAAAAATCCAAGTGGTTAGCCTTTGTTTTTTTCAGAATTTGGAAAAATTTTGAAAGAAAGCAAAAAGTGTATCCAGAAGGATTTTTATCACTTGGGCATCTTTATATCAACCCTAGGAGTTTTCCCAGGATTTTTGTATCACAATTTAGGTTTTTCAAGAAATTGCAAAAAAAATCCAAGGGGTTAGCCTTTGTTTTTTTCAGAATTTGGAAGAATTTTGAAAGACAAAAAATCCTATACACTGAGGGGTTTATACTTGAAGGGTGTCTTAAGAACAGCCCTATTAGTGTTTCCAATATGTTTTTTCACAATTATATTTTTTTCAAAAAATTGGAAAAAATCCAAGGGGTTAGCCTTTGTTTTTTTCAGAATTTGGAGAAAGTTTGAAAAACAAAAAAAATACTCTGCCTAAGGTTTTCTACACCAAAGGTGTCTTTAGAACAGCCTTCTGAGTCTCCCAAATGTGTTTTTTTTACAATTTAAGTTTTTTCAAAAAATTGGAAAAAATCCAAGGGGTTAGCCTTTGCTTTTTTCAGAATTTGGAAGAATTTTAAAAAACAAAAAAATCTTCTACACTGAGGGGCTTATACTTTAAGGGTGTCTTAAGAACACCCCTATTAGTGTTTCCAATATGTTTTTTCACAATTTTATTTTTTTTCCAAAGTTTTGGAATTTTAAAAAACAAAAAAGCCTCTACACTGAGGGGCTTATACTTTAAGGGTGTCTTAAGAACAGCTCTATTAGTGTTTCCAATATATTTTTTTCATAATTTTATATCTTTCAAAAAATTGAAAAAAATACCCAGTCTGACTGAGAGAGTCCTGCACTGTGTTCCAAAGCGCGTACTTCTGTTAGTTTCCAAATCAAACACTGCAGCTTCACACTAACCGGAAACTACAGTCACATTTCACAACCGCTCTCAGGTGTCCTTCTGCTATTCACTGATAACATCATCAACCATTGCTTGATCTGTTCCTGCTCCTTCCTCCTCCTAGCCAATATGGTGACCACTGAGTGTGAGAAGTGTCCACCATTCTACACTCGACTTTCTGACCCTGAGTCCAGCTGCTGGTTTGCTTTATTCCTGGTTTGGTTCATACGTGACCTGCAGGTGTGATTCACTTTGTGCTTCAACAGGTGATGGGTTTTATCTGAAAGTGAGGTTGTGTTGCACAACCCCTGATCTGTAATTGTGCTCAGGTTCAGGTCCTCGCTCAGGTTCTAAACCTGAGCGAGGACCTGCAGAGACTCGTTTCCTCCCACGCTCGCTCTCAAATCTGTTTGAACATGAAGCCGTGTAAACCTTCACTCCATGAGTTCTTTACATACCTGCTAGAGTGACGCACAGCACAGGTTCAGGCGGGACAAGAGGTGAGGAGGAGGAGGAGGAGGAGGAGGAGGAGGAGGAGGAGGAGGAGGAAACAATAAGTTCATCTCCTTGACACAGTTTACTGATGATGAATAAATGAAGTTACATCACCTGACCTGACAGGAGCGCCGAGTCTAACAGAACATGACGCAGAACTTAACCTGGTTCTGTTTGACACTTAATCCAGATTATTGCAGGATGAGGACCAGGATGAAGATGAGGATGAAGAATGAATCAGTACGTTCAGTAATTTTCCGTCAGGTTGAGAAATATCGCAGGATTTTTTTTTTTTCATGACTGATGAAAGACGAACAGAAACACTCATTCACTAATCACAGCACACACACACACACACACACACACACACACACACACATACACACACACACACACACACACACACACACACAGGCCTGTGAAGAAACTCAGGGTTATATAACTTCCTGCTTACTCTGAGATTAGTGTAAATGTGTGTGTAGATATATTATATGTATGTATATTTTATGTGTGTATATTTAATGTGTATATTTGTAATGTGTGTATATGTGTGTACATTTGTGATGTGTACATTTATGATGTGTTTATATGTGATGTGTATATACGTGTGTGTATACGTTTTGTGTATTTGTGATGTGTGTATTTGTGTTTATTTGTGATGTGTTTGTGTGTGCATACGTGATGTGTGTACTTTTGTGATGTGTGTATATTTGATGTGTATATATGTGTGTACACATGTTGTGTGTGTTTGTGATGTGTGTGGAGTGTGTGACTCTCTTCTTGCTGTCCTATCACCCTGATGAATTCTGGGAAATTCCAAGGGAAAACGGTTTCGCTGTGTCAGTAGGATGAGAAAGGATGTTCGTGTCTTTATGAGGACCAGATTCAGTTTCAGCTCCTGAGACCATTAGGAAGCCAGGGAGGGTCTGCGGGTGAGGGGGGGGCAGTTTCAGATATTTCTTCACTGAGATTTACCTACCTGCTTACCTTCCTGCTTTTGTTATGTCACTTTGGACAAACCCTCTGCTGAAAGAAACTGTTAAACTGTCAGACGTTAAAGAGACAAAGATGAAAGATGTTCATCTGTGATACATGAGATGATGAATGAACCAAAGTACACCTGATGAAAGGATGAGACATCACCTGTTCAGTCTGCATTAACCAGAGCATACTGTCATACCATACAGGTGCCAAACAGGTACCACAAGTTAGCATGTGTTAGCATGTTTCAACGTGATGCCATTAAAAGTAATAGGGATAATTAATAATTAAGACTCAAAGGGAAGATGACCCCACACCATATGATCAGATACCTGCACAGAACTGATAACATCACCTTTATGACGGTCTGTTCACACCTTTGAGTCCCAGTGAACTGATTTCAGTCTGCCTCAACACGAGAGGAGAGAGAGAGAAAGAGATGTTTTCACTCCTTCAGTTCATTTCACACAAAGGGGTGTGTGTGTGTGTGTGTGTGTGTGTGTGTGTGTGTGTGTGTGTGTGTGTGTGTGTGTGTGTGTGTGTGTGTGTGTGTGTGTGACCTTCTGGCTTCCTGCACAGTGTTGGAGCTGTTTCAGGGAAAACGAACATCACGTGATTTATGTGAAGGAGAAGGAAATTAGCCTCTTGTGTAAACAGTGTTTGAAAAAATTCAAGATAAGCACACACACACACACACACACACACACACACACACACACACACACACACACACACACACACACACACACACACACACACACACACGGTTTAGATCTGTTTGAATATTGAAGGAACATGTTTTGAAGATGAGGAACAGAGAAATAAATCCTGCACAGAGAGCGACACCTGCAGGAAATTCAGAGGTACTACAGCATGTAGAGCGTGAGCCGCAATGACATGGTTCATCCTGAGGAGGGAGCTAAAGACTCACAGTTACAGGAGCAGCAGATGCAACACAGGAGAGAGAGGATGAGAGGAGTGATAGGACAAGGGGGACACAGAGAGGAGGAGACAGAGAGGAGGACACAGAGACTATTATTAAGGAGATCATTTAAATATGCAGATTATTTAAGAGTAATATAAGATCCCTTAAAGAGACAGACACTCACTAAATACAGACTCTGATCATTAAGTGGCCATTGAAACGAATGGATTCAGAAATCAGTGGTTAGAGATCTCAGAGAGTCTGTAGGCTCTGTCAAACAGGACAGGTAGAAACTGAGATCCATTTCCTCATCACCTGTCTAAATTAGAGAAATATTAGAGACACGTTTCCCCCCAAATTTACAAATGTAATCCCTGAATTTATTAATCTGCCCAAAGAGAAACAGATTCAAAAGATTTTGGAGGAAGAGAGCTCTGCTGTCCAACTGTCAGCTGGATATGTGACAGCTTTTTACGGAGTGAGACAGGCTTCAGTCAAAGATGATTAATAAGGTGTTACTAAGGAAAGAAAAACAACACCATCAAAATCCATGTAAATATAGATCATTGTTTGTTTGTTATTGTAGTTTATTGTTTGTTGTTGTTTTCTTAATCATTTTAATGAGAACAAGTTTTTTAAAACTTAATGCAAACAAAAACACATAATGATCTCCGTATGAATGAAAATGTGTTAATGCAGCAGTACATAAAGAGTTAAAGTCAGGGTTGGTACTCAGATTTAGACTTTCTGTTATTCTGGTTAAAATGATCTTTATGTCCTGAAGTCAATCAACACATGATGTGTTCTTCAAATTGAGTAAAAAATATCTGCTGTCTACAGCAGGAGTTAACCTGGGAAAACATCAACCAATCCAAGCAAGTAGGATCCAATTTATTAAACCAATCAAATCCCACCCTGCTGTTTTTCCCTCCTCCTGTGCGTACATTCTTCCCTGATTCAATGCACATAACCAAGATGGATCCAAGTACGCTGGAGAATGGCAGAAAACTATATCTATATAGATACTATGTATCTATACCCTGATTACTGCTAAACAAAAATGATGTGCAGAGGACCGGTTTGAGTCTGTGGTTTTCAATCAGCCACCATCACATTATCGCAAATCAGTGGCGATCGTGCATGTGAGTTGGGGCGTTGTTTTGGAGGAGCTCCGAGTGTGGGAGGGCGGGGCTAAACGGAGTCCCAAGGAGATGCTACATTCAAATTTATGCTAGTTTTCTGTGACTACCAACCCTGACTTTAAAAAACAGATCATGGATTATTTATCAAAAGAAAATAATCATGTCTGAGTTTAACGTCTTTACTCTGAGCTTTAAATATGTGACTGAGCTGTATCCATAAACAGAGAGAAAACACACACACACACACACACACACATTCCTGAGGTGGTTGTGAGCGGGTCGCTGTGTGTTGATGTTATTCGGCCAATCAGAGACAGTTTAAGACGTCCCTGTAAGGAGTCCAGCTGTTTTCCCATTTTCGGTCAAAGTCCAGGCAGGGTGTGTGTGTGAGAGAGAGAGAGAGAGAGAGGGAGAGACGGAGAGAAAGAGAGAGAGAGAGAGAATGAATGAAGGTGAGGCAGGTGGAGTCAGACCTCTTCATCCTCAGACTGAAGGAAAACTCAGACTGCAGCTCAGACTGTCAGAGGAAAACACATCAAAATAAAAATAAAAAGAGTAAAATAAGACTCAAAGAAAATAAAATCAACAAATTAAGATTCATTTAACCCATCAGAGCTCTTCTGGCACAGAGAGCAGCACAGCAGCTTTTAGTAGATGTCCAGGAGAAACTTCACAACCAGCTCAGCAAACATCCTGACGTGTGAGAGCAGCTGGCTCAGTCTGAGTTTAACTCTAAGAGACAAAGTGTGTGAAGACGGTAAATAAAGTCCTGTGGTCAGAAACTCAGTGTAAAGACAGCACAGAGCCACATGCTAACATGCTAACAGTCTGCACCCTGAATTCATCAGCTGTCCGTCTGTTAGCATGTCTGAAGAGGCGCTCTCTCTCGCTGTGCGTGTGTGTGCGTGTGTGTGTGTGAAACTGAGTGTAAACAGTGAAGCTATGAAGGACAGAGAGGAGGAGGAGGAGGAGGAGGAGGAGGTCAGTGCGCAGCTAAAGAAGGACATAGTGAAGGACAGACTCAGAGAAATACTACAGGACACACAGAGGAGTCTGTCTCATCAGCAGAACACACCCACCACGTTTCCTCTCCTTACATGAGACCAGGAGGAGCAGGAGGAGGAGGAGGAGGAGGCTGCTCTTATTTACTGACAGGCTTCCTTTTTAGGACTTAAAGATACAGACGCAGACTGATCTCCCCGATGACTCTTTTTCAAACTCCGTTTTCTGTTTCATCTGCTCTGAATCTGATTCTGACATTTCATCTTCACTTTCCCTCCGCTGCTCCCCTCATCCACCTTTCCCTCCAGACGTGTGATGAAGAGGGCGGCGCCTCAGCGGCAGGAAGTTTTCTTTTCCTCGTAGTAAAGTTTCCTTTTAAGGAGAACCAGTGAGGAGTCTGCAGGAGGAGGAAGAGGAGGAGGAGGCCACGAGGAGATGTGCATCCTGAACACACAGACGACACACGGCACGAAGTCTGCAGCAGAATCAGTTTAGACCCAAACACACATCAGGGGAACACCTGAGCACAGCCCAACAGGTGACCTGACACCTCCCCAAAAACCAAAGCAGCCTCCAGACCTGGTCCATGACAGGAACCCCTTTGGTTCATAGAGTTCACACTGCAGACCCAGAGTCCAGTCCGGTCTGCAGGTGCATGGATGAAGGTTGGACGGTCAGTTAGCGTGTTTAATGTGTGTTGGGGTAACATGAAACTAAAACATGCAGCTCAAACACAGAGGAACGCCGACATCCCAGATTCAGCGTCCTAACATGGGGATGAGTCTGAAATCACTCCGTGTGTGTGTCTGTCTCTGTGTGTGTGTGTGTGTGTGTCTGTGTGTGTGTGTGTGTGTGTGTGCAGGGCAGTCTGGGATCTGTCCTCAGATGGGGATTGGACTGTCCATCATGTAAACTGATGATGTCATTGTTTTGGCACATCCCTGTGGTGTATACAGTATGTGGGTATGTCTCGGTGTGTGTGTTTGTGTGTGTGTGTGAATGAACATGTTACACTGCCTTATCAGGAGGTGAGAGGAGGAGGAGAGAGAGAGGACGAGTTAGAGGAGCTGAGCTGATTCTCAGACCTCAGTTTAGATAAAATGATGGTTTCATTTATGAACGTCTCTATTCATACGTTCATTACGAGAGAATCTGATTTAATTCAAACTGATCTGTGAGTGTGTGAAGCTGCTGGATCCATGCGAACAGAAACCTCTGACCTGTCAGACCTTCTCCTGATCTTCATCCACACCAACAGTCTGTTTCTGTTTCTGTTCAGCTGCAGATCCTCCAGACTCCACCCGGCTCTAGACCTGTCCTCTGTTTGAACACAACACTCCACCCACCAGTCTGATGAACTCATGAACTGATGAAGGGATAAACTGGTGAAGTGATGAACTGGCCTCACAGCTCAGCCTCATGAAGGACTCAGACACAGAGTCTCTGTGAGGATGATCTTTAGTCAGTCAGCAGGTTTTTCTTCTCCTCTGACGTTCTGGATCAGCTCCACCAGCTGAGGACAGGATCTCTCTGTGTGTGTGTGTGTGTAAGTGTGTGTTAATGAGCATAAATCAGTCAGTACCAGAGTGATGGAAGAACAGCAGAGACACAGCTGAGAATGGAGACACGGGAGGATTCAAACATGTCTGTGAGTCATCAGCAAGTCCTGCAGACTGCACACGGTCTGAACACACACACACACACACACACACACATACACACACACATACATACACACACACAGTGGGGGATTACTCTGAGCAGGTCACAGGGAGGACAAGCAGCTCAGTAAAACGCCTTCATTCATTCATTCATTCATTCACCCTGTCATGAGGAGTCAGGATATCCATGGTTAGCTCAGGGTTAGCATGCTGACTGACTGAGGTTAGCACCGTGGCTAACGCTCATTAGCAGTGAAGTCAGTGTGTGGTTGGAAGAAGAGGAGGTGAAGTCAGGGTCAGTCTGGGTCTGAGTGCAGACTGACTTCTGCTGACAGTCAACACAGCCAGACATCATCAGGCGCTCTGATCCAAGACCAGAGCTGGACCACGAGGACCAGAGCTGGACCACAAGGACCAGAGCTGGACCACGAGGACCAGAGCTGGACCATGAGGACCCTGTATAGCCACAGAAAACAACATGATCCAAACAGACTGACTAAAACTCTTCTGAGCACTCTGCCTGAATCAGGGCAGCAGGTGGGTCCTCACACCTGTTGGCTCACCTAAACAGGTTTACACCTGAGCACAAAGACCTGTATCTTCACTGACTACACACATACACACACACACACACACACACACACACACACACACACACACACACACACACACACACACACACACACACACACACACACACACCGTCGCCATCCTTTACATCAGCAGACTCAGCTTCCTGCAGACTTTCAAAGTAAAGGTCCCTGAGTGTGGATCAGTTTTACGGATCTGGACTGAGGACTCTGATGTTTCAGGTGTTAGAAACACACACCTGATGGAGTCTCTGATAGGTTGGGGGTCAGGGGTCAGTCTTTAAATCAAACTGGGCTGGTCCCAGTGAGCCCAGTTCAGACACTCAGAGGAATGCAGTGAATGATGGGAGAAAACCCAGTCGCCTAGACGCCATCTGATTGGCTACTTCCCTCGGGGTCTGCCCTATAAGGACTCAAGAGAGGGAGAGGAGGAGGAGGAGGGGGGAGGAGGAGGGAGAGAGGGAGGAGGCCGGGCCTTGTTTGGGATGGAGGGATGGATGGAGGAGGTGGAGGGTTGATAAACTCCCTCTCTGCAGGTCGGACACTCACTTCTGTCCTGCCCCCCCCTCACATCCCAGCAGGCCCTGCACCGCCACGGTAAGACCATCACCTCCTCCTGCATCACCTCCTGCTCTGCTCTCTCCTCCTCACCTCCTATCTGATGATTTTAATGGACCAAAACAACCTTAAAGCTCCTCGCTGATTCTCCTTTCTGAATAATCTCATCTCCTTTCCTGTCTCCTATTCACCTCCTCTCCTGTCTCCTCTTCACCTGTTTTTTTTATTACAAATTGGCTCACTCTGCTTCTCCTGACTCCTGTCTGCTCCCAAACTATCTCACCTCCTCTTCACCTCCACTGTGCTCCTTTTCTGTACTCTTTCTCTCCTCTTTTTTGTAAAGCTGTCAGAAGCATCCCTCCTTCCTCCTCGTGAGCCCTCCACCACCTCCTTTACCTCCTCTTAAATCCTCTTCTCCTCCATATCTGATCTTTATCTCCTCCATCACTCACCCTTCACCTCCTTACTGCTCCTCTCCTTTTCCTAAACCTCATCCTCTCACTTGTTTCTCTGCTCCTCCTTCTTTCCTCTCCTGAGAGCTCTTGACCTCTTCTTCACCTCCTGTTTGTTTCTCCTTTCATCTCTCCATCCTCTCTCACTTTCTCCTTGTTCTGTTTCTCCTGGTGGTAGTTTTGCTCTCAGTCTGCAGAGTTCTGGTTTTTGTTTTTGCTCACAGAGGAATAACGAGACTCTCCTCTCAGTGAGGACTGATGTGGTTTCTGATGGAGTTGCTGACAGGTCGGGGGGGGGGGGGGGGGGGGGCTTTGAAGGGGTGAGGCTTGGAGTCAGTTTGTCAGATGAGGCTTGCTTCAGTCTCTCAGCTGTTGAGGTGTGTTTGATTTCTCTTTCTCTCTGCTGAGTCAAAGATTTTGTCACCTGATGTGAAACTTTTCTGCCCTGAGTGCAGACTGGCAGGCGTGCCTGCAGAATCAGAGCCAACATCTTCATCCTCATCCTCATCATCCTCTCTAAAACACACTGACTGTCTAGTTTTTATTAAACTATGGAAGCCCAGAGGGGCAGATTGAGGAGATAATCAGATCAGAGTCTGTTATTACTGAGGGGTCAAAGTTCACTCTCAGGCTGAAATGGTTCGAATCATTTGAAGGTTTTCAGCAGCGCTCCGTTTAATGAGATCATCAACGCCTGACGTCAGAAGAAAAACAGGAAGTGAGAAAGCACAGCTTCACCTTTCACTTTAATTAATTTAATTTAATTAATCTAATTTCATTCAGTGTTTCAGACCCTTCAGACTTCCATCCTGTCAAAGGTTGGACCGGCCTGCTGTTTATCATTTAACCTGCAGGGGGCGTATCAGTAACAAGCCTGTTCACAGTCAGACTGTCTGCAGTGAATTTAATATTTTAAAGATTTAACTGTTGTGTTTCATCTCTCTGGTTTTTGTAATAATCTGTAGAAAGACTCTCATCATGACATGCTGGAACTTCACATGCACAGATCATTGTCTGCAGGTGTGTCTGTGTATGTGAAGATGTGTGTGAGGTAAACTTTCTTTATCCTCACTCTTCATGTCTCACTGTTTGACCTGCAGCCTCTGAATACCCCACAGCACCAAAGAAGGATTCATCCGCCACTGAAAGTAGTCCCTATATTCACCTCCTGCTCTGAGTTTTCTCCCCCACAGCGTTCAGCCCGAGCCCAGCTGCAGCAGGAGACGTCCTGCAGGCTGCAGGGAGCAGACCGGACTGAGGGCAGACTTAACACACGCTCTGCTGGCAGCCCAATCACAGAAATATTTGATTCCCAAACTTAATGTCTAAATATGGTCTAAAGGCATCTGAGGGAGAGACAGGGGAGAGAGAGGGGAGAGAGAGGGTGAGAGAGAGAGAGTGATGGAGGAGATGGCGAGTGAGTCTGAGTGAGCAAAGGGGGAGAGAGAGCATACCAAACACAGTCAGGACTCTGCTCCATGCCCTAATTAGGAAGTTTTCCCAGAGTGCTTTGTTGTTCATTCAGAGCTGGATGGTAGTGCACAGAGGGGGAGGAGGGGTGAGGAGAGGGAGGGAGGTGATGTCACATGAAACATGAAAACCTCACAACTCCAAGTTTGGTGATTTGGTCATTTTGAGGAGAGTTCACCGAGGCTTCTGAAGTTTTAATACACACACACACACACACACACACACACACACACACACACACACACACACACACACACACACACACACACTCACAATGTTTCAATCAGTCTGCTACTAAATTTCCACCTTAAAACATGATGTGACAGAAGTTCCCCTCAGGCCTCACCTGACACCTGATCAACACCTCTCTCTCTCTCTCTCTCTCTCTCTCTCTCTCTCTCTCTCGCTTCCATCTTTATTGGCACTAAGTTTTAAAAAACATGTTGCCAAAGCTAATGTTGGATCAAAATCACCAAGAAAACAACAACAAACAAACAATGATCTATCTTTCTTTCTTTCTCTGTCAGTGTGACTCGGTGTCGTAGTGTCGTCGTCGCTCGCCCACAGCGCCCCCTGCAGCCATGTGTGATGATGAGGAGAGCACTGCGCTGGTCTGTGACAATGGATCCGGTCTGTGTAAAGCCGGGTTCGCAGGTGACGACGCCCCCAGAGCTGTCTTCCCCTCCATCGTGGGCCGGCCCAGGCACCAGGTGACAGCTGATTGGTCCACTCACAGGGACTGAATGCTAATGCTAATGCTAACTTATGATATTAAACTTTAAAAAAAGGTGAGAAATGATTCTGAATCAGTCCAGTGGATTTAACCTGCCTGTCTGTCTATCTCTCTGTCTCTCTCTCTGCCTGTCTGTCTCTCTGTCTCTCTCTCTGCCTGACTGTCTCTCAGGGGGTGATGGTGGGAATGGGACAGAAGGACAGCTACGTTGGAGACGAGGCTCAGAGTAAGAGAGGAATCCTGACCCTGAAATATCCCATTGAACACGGAATCATCACCAACTGGGACGACATGGAGAAGGTCTGTCTGTCTGTCTGCCTGTCTCTCTCTCTCTCCGATCAGTGGTTGGCATCAGTCTCTGACCTGTGAGTTACTCTGATCATGTCTGTCTTCTCTCTGATTGGTCAGATCTGGCATCACTCATTCTACAACGAGCTGAGAGTCGCTCCAGAGGAACATCCCACCCTGCTGACTGAGGCGCCGCTCAACCCCAAAGCCAACCGTGAGAAGATGACACAGGTACGACACGCATGACACACACACAACATGCAAAGGACACACTCAGGACACGACTACTGTTGAGGAGAGTTTAGACTGAAGTTTCTATCAAACTAACTTTGAGTTTGTGTGTGTGTGTGTGTGTGTGTGTGTGTGTGTGTGTGTGCAGATTATGTTCGAGACCTTTAATGTTCCTGCCATGTACGTGGCCATCCAGGCGGTCCTCTCACTGTACGCCTCCGGACGAACCACAGGTTGGACCACACTCCTCCTCTCTCCTCCTTCTTGCTGTCAGGTGATTTTGGATGTCATGTGACTTCCTGTCTGTGTGCAGGTATCGTCCTGGACTCTGGTGATGGCGTCACCCACAACGTCCCAATCTACGAGGGTTACGCTCTTCCACACGCCATCATGAGGTTGGACCTGGCGGGTCGTGACCTCACAGACTACCTCATGAAGATCCTGACGGAGCGCGGCTACAGCTTTGTCACCACAGGTATGGCTCCGCCCACACCTTTATGTCATAGGTAGCAGGCCATCAGTCTGATTCTGTGTGTGTGTGTGTGTGTGTGTGTGTGCAGCGGAGAGGGAGATCGTGCGGGACATTAAAGAGAAACTGTGTTACGTTGCTCTGGACTTTGAGAACGAGATGGGAACGGCGGCGACCTCGTCCTCACTGGAGAAGAGCTACGAGCTCCCTGATGGACAGGTCATCACCATCGGCAACGAGCGATTCCGCTGCCCCGAGACACTGTTCCAGCCCTCATTCATCGGTCTGTAGACCTGTCTGTCTGTCTGACCATCTGACCTGTCTGTCTGTCTCCCCTGTCTTACTGACCTGTCTGTCTGTCTCACCTGTCCTCAGGTATGGAGTCAGCTGGAATCCATGAGACCACCTACAACAGCATCATGAAGTGTGACATCGACATCCGTAAGGACCTGTACGCCAACAACGTGCTGTCAGGAGGAACCACCATGTACCCCGGGATCGCTGACCGCATGCAGAAGGAGATCACAGCTCTGGCCCCGAGCACCATGAAGATCAAGGTAAGACGAGCCCGTGAAGGAGGCACTGAGATGAGTCTGACTTTAAGGTGCAGACGCAGCGCCTCAGGCTGAAGGGAGAGGCTGAAGTAGGATTCAGTCTAACTCCAGCAGGGGGCGACGTCCCCAGTTTAAGATCAGTCTGTTAGCTCAGAACCGTCTGCTGCATTTACAGTCAGGGACTCAAACTCACCTGTACCTGTTGGTCCGTCTTCCTGCAGATCATCGCTCCTCCTGAGAGGAAGTACTCAGTGTGGATCGGCGGCTCCATCCTGGCCTCTCTCTCCACCTTCCAGCAGATGTGGATCAGCAAGCAGGAGTACGACGAGGCCGGGCCCTCCATCGTCCATCGCAAGTGCTTCTAGAGGGTCCGTCTGTGTCTCTGTGTCCTCCAGCAGCCCCTCCCCCCTCGCTGCCCGCCCCAGCATCTTCTTAACGTAGCCGCACTGAGCACCAGCTAACAGGCCCCAGATCAGCTGCACAGGTGAACACAGACAGGTGAACACAGACAGGTGAGCTTTGAGGAGAAAGGTCCTGACAGTCAGAGAGGTATTCGTGCCTGATCAGATTTTTTTAAAAGTTCTAAAATTTAAAAATCTTAAAATCATCCCCCACTCACAGAAAACTGAACTCGTCCATCTTTCTCCACCTGTGCCCCGCCCACTCCCTGTCCTCCATATGTGCCCCCCACCCCCTCCTCCACCATGCCCCGCCCCCTCCCTGTCCTCCATCCATGTTGGTTCTGTTTCTCGTCTAAAGTGTGTTTTTATTTTTGATGAATAAAGCCCGAGTGTTTCCCGCTGGTGTTATCTTCCATGGTCGGGGAGCAGAGCACACTCACACAGTGCTATGATGATGTCATACATTGTATGATGATGTCACAAGATGTGTGGTTTGTCGTAGAAACATGTAAAGAAGTGAAGCAGTTGTGTGTGATGACATCATGGAAGAAACAGACGATCGCCCCAGAAAGACAATAAAGAGCTGTCATACCAGAGACGAGTGAGTGTCTTTATCTACACGGGTTCACCTTCAGACCAGTTCACCTTCAAATCAGTCTGACCCTGTTCAAAGACAGACCCAGCAGAGACCGGATCAGACTTCATGCAAGACAGAAACACTCTCAGACAGGTCCAGCAGCAGGTGCTCCTTTATTACCAAAAAGTGTCAGACAGTTCAAAAACAGCAGAAAACACAACTCAGCTTCAGCAAAACACACACACACACACACACACACTCACACACACAGAACCCTGAACACTGAGAGGTGCTGGTGCACAGACCAAGTGGTCCATCTTCAGGGTGAACAGGCAGCATCGTTTGAAAGAAAGACAAATTTTAAACCGAAGAAGAAGAAGTTTGATTCAAAGAGAAACTAAACAAGCTGATAGCTCAGAAACACAGCAGGAGGCCGAGCGAGCAAGAGAGAGAGAGCAGACGGTGAGAGGACACTGTGTGATAGACCTGGTCGACTAAGAGTGTGTGTGTCCATGCAGACGATCTGATGCTGCTCACACAGCCTTCATTTCTCTGTCATGACTCCAGGGGGCAGAAGTGAGCAGGTTTAAAGCAGAGCAGCGTTTCTGTTGTAGGTCTTTGAAGAAGGCACTCTGTCACTCCAACAGACACTCCAATAATCACTCCAACAGTCACTCCAACAGTCACTCCAACAGACACTCCAATAATCCCTCCAACAGTCACTCCAACAGTCACTCCAACAGTCACTCCAACAGTCACTCTGTGTTCTTCATCAAACATGGCTCATCCTCACCTCTGATCAGCATATCAAACAACAAACAGGCCAGAGAAGAAAATCTGAAAACAAAAAAAAGATCCTACAAATCCAGAAACAGTCAAATCCAAGTGCTCTCTCTCACACACACACATACACACAAACACACACACACATTCACAGGTTCAAAAGACAAACAGCCCAGCAGTAAACAGACGGACAGCGCCTCCTGTCTGTCACCTGAGGTCCAACAGGCTGATTTTAGCATCCCTCACCACCACATGTTTACACACCTGTGAGGGCGAGTGAGAGAGAGTGAGAGAGAGAGAGAGAGAGAGAGAGAGAGAGAGAGAGAGAGCATTAGAGCTAAAGTGTGGTCTTTCCTCGAGGACTAATATCAGAAACAGGAAGTGATCTGATGAGGAGACAGGAAACAGGCTCACAGTGAACAGAGGAGGCTCCTTAGAGTGAGGATGGAAACCTTTGAGTCTGCAGCCAGAAACTTCCGACATCCCTGGACCGGTTAGCCTGAACACACCCGTACTGAGAGAGAGCGAGAGGGAGGGAGGGAAAGAGAGAGAGAGGGAAGGAGAGGGAGAGAGAGAGGGACACAGAGAGAGAGAGAGAGAGTTACTACCTGAGGTTCTCTTCATCCACTTGAGATTTCACAATTTATTTATGTGTGCGTGTGTGTGTGTGTGTGTGTGTGTGTGTGTGTGTGTGTGTGTGTGTGTGTGTGTGTGTGTGTGTGTGTGTGTTGGACCCACTCGTTGTGTTTGGGTGCGCAGACGATGGCGATGGCCTCCGGAAGCATCAGCTGGTAGGAACAGTGAGTGTGAAGGTCGACGCTGGAGAGGAAAGCCGTCTGAGTGGGATGAGTCTGAGCACAGAGACACAGAGGTCAAAGGTCACACACCAGAGATACTGCCATGTTTGAAATACTGCCAACTTATTTGGTGCTTTGGTAATCTATGTGTGTGTGTGTGAGTGTGTGTGTGCTTTCTGTAAATGAACAGAAGTGGTGTAATGCGTTTGTTTTTGTTGCAGAGTGAGACCGTCCCTCTGTTCCTCTCTCTGCTTCTCCCTCCCCCTCATCGTTGCCATAGTGATATCTGAACATGCAAACTGAGCCCAAAAAAGTGCATCAGAGGTCACTCTGTGTGTGTGTGTGTGTGTGTGTGTGTGTGTGTGTGTGTGTGTTCTTTTTTTATATCAATGTGAGGACTGTTTGATGACAGCTCGTTGGCTCTAGAAGGTGTTGTCAGTGTTTATTCACACGCTAAATGAACATGATTCAAACGACAGGTAAACACACCTGAAAGCTTCCTGACACATACACTGCCTGCCAACACACACTGTTCCACAGTTTACACACACATGCTTCACACACAGTAAAAGATGCTACACATTACAGATAACCTGATTCCCGAGTTTGTCTGTTTGCTGCTTTATCTGTCTTTACAAACGTTCACTGAACAGAAACAGTCTGGATCAAATTCAGGACCAGAAATTAAACCATTGTCATTATTTCCTGGCAGATGGAGGCAGCATGACGAGATAAAGGGACTTTCTAAGTGGTTTTGAAAAAGTCTCTCTTCTAGATATCTGCCTGATCCTAAACCACAACTTAAAATCAGCACCAGTATAGGTTATTTATAAATGATATTTTTTAGCTTCCTGATCGGGTTGGACAGAACCGGGTTGATTTATGGCACGCTGAAGTCTCTATGATAACACCATGTCAGCTGACAAAGTTTAGTAGTGAGAAGAGAGATCTGTGTTTTTCTCTGCTGTGATTAATTTAGTAGTGATGGTGGGGACTGGAGCTGAACTGTCAGACAGAAAAAGGACAGAAGAGAGGAAGAAAGACTAACGGGAGAGTGATAGAGCACAGGCTTAATGCTAAAACACAAGCCAAAGGCTAAAACACGAGCTACAGGCTAAACCACGGGTTAAACCAAAAACTAAAGGCTAAAATACGGGCCAAACCACGAGCCAAAGGGTAAAACATGAGCTAAAGGCTAAACCATGGGCTAAACCACAAGCTAAAGGCTAAAACACGACCAAACCACGAGCTAAACCACAAGCTAAAGGCTAAAACACTTGCTAAACACTGGGCCAAAGGCTTAAAATGAGCTATCCCTGAGCTAAAGGCTAAAACACGAGCTCAAGGCTAAACCACAGGCTAAACTACAAGCTTAAGGATAAACCACGAGCTAAAACATGATTTGTTTATGATTGTTTAATGTGTTTTAATCATTTCAACTGCCAAACACCTGAATTTACCTTCAGGGTTTAATAAAGTACATTCTATTCTATTCTACTCTAATGAATATAAAGTGTGTATAAAGTGTGTGTTCACTGTGAGCTCGTACATGAATCCAGCCGAGTGTTAGCAGGTTCTGCTGGTCCTGGAAACTGAACAGCTCCTCCACGTTCTCCATGTCGCAGAAATCTGGACCCGCTGACTGTTTGGGAACGACGACGTGAGTCAACACAAACTCATTGTGCGTCTGAGGGCGAGAGACATTCACACAGCCAGGAGAGAGAGAGGGAGACAAGTTATATCTGAGACAGGGCAGAGCATCACTCTTCCTCTCAGAGTGGATGTTAAAGTTTAAACTCTGTGATCCTGAACTGACCTCTAAAAAACTACAAATCCCAGACTACTGAACACCTGACACCAGGACACTACATCAAACACTCCTTAAGGATACTTGATGACCTTCATCTTTTAAGAACAAACATTGGATCAGTTGGATCATCAGTCTGAGCCTCACCAGTCGACCACAGAGGACGCCACACGTCTCGATCCCTCGCGTCGTGTTGGAGTCGGCGAGCAGCAGGAAACGGTACATCAGATCTCTGGGGATCACCACCCGCCTCAGACCCTCCACCCTCTGAGCTACAAACACATACACACACACACACACACACACACACACAGAGGTGAGGTATAGCACACACACTCACACACACAGCTCACAGGTAGATCAGTTACGTCAGTGAACTCACTGTGTACACCTGCCAGACTAGAAGCTGTTTGGCTGACGGGAGCCGGGGGTCTGTTCCTGTTAGGATCTGCCCCCTGGGATCGTAGGTTGTTTCTGATTGGCTGCTTGGTCAGACAGGAGCCGTCTGTCACTTCAGGCACTTTGGTGTCCACCTGAGAGACACATCACCACACAAGCACTTTAAAAACCATCGCTCTGAAAGAAAACTGTTAATGCTTAAACAGCGCTCCTGACAAAACAAATTCAGGTTTCCTGCGATCACCTTTGGCTCCGCCTCCTCTCCTCTCCTATTGGCCAGTTCCTGACGCCTCAGCTGGTCCTCAAAGTACCGAAACTGTTCAGACTCAATCTGCATCCGCCTCAGGGCGGCGACTCGCTGCTTCTCCTCCTCCAGCAGCAGGACACGCCTCCTGTCCTCATCCAATAGGGAGAGCTGCTGCAGCTGCTGGCCACACCCATCGACCACCACCGCCTGGCTCTGAGGAGGCAGGAAGTCACATGATCACATCTCATGATCATGTCACATGATCACACCGCTTTATGGCCTCAGTGTTTTAATAAAACAGAAAACAGGTTTTTTATTTCTGTACCTGTCTCCACGAACCTGGAGCTGAATCATTGAGTTTACGAGGAAACAACATCTGATAGACACACACACACACACACACACACACACACACACACCTGGGCTCTGAGGTACTCGCTGTGTTCCCTGCTGTATTTTTCCTGAAGACGTTTCTTTAAATCGTCTTTACGAGGAAACGCGACTTCCTGAAGTTTCTGCAGGGACAAAAACAAAAAGGAGAAATGACACTGAGCATTTATAACACAATAACTAGTATATACTACCATGAACTACCTTAAACTACCACAAACATCCATGAACTACCATTAACTACTATAAACCACCATAAACCAGGTTACTGCACCTAGTGTGTTTGAGACAAACTCTTCTGGGGATCATTTCACTGACTTCTGTCTGACTGCAAACTAAAAAAATGTGTGTGTTTGTGTGTGTCTGTGTGTGTGTGTGTGTGTGTGTGTGTGTGTGTGTGTGTGTGTGTGTGTGTGTGATGAATGTTTTATTTGGTTTGAGTATGGTCGGATCTTCACCTTCATGATGAGCTGCTTCTCTGGAATGCTGCACTGCTGGTAGTCTCTGTGAGCGGGCAGCTTCTCCACAAACAGACTGCACACACACACACACACACACACACACACACACACACACACGAACACACACACACATAGAGAGAGAGAGAGAGAGTTACAGCATGCCTGTATTTAACAGCTCAGTATAGCTTTGTCTCATTAGGATGTCTCACGTGATGAACTTGGTGTAGAGGACGTAGGCGTTCTCCAGGCTGCCCTCCTCCAGGTAAACCGCCGCCATCCGCTCCATCTCCACGCCGGAGCGGAAGTACCGTCTCGGTTCAATTTCCTCATTGATCTCCACGCTGCATCCCATCTTCCCCAGCGCCCGCACACGCTCCGCCGCCGTCAGAGAGACATCAGTATAATCAGGTTCTGCTGCCAGCTTCTTCTGCAAAACACACACACACACACAAACACACACACACACACACACACACAGAGGTCAGAGCTGGACTCCTCGTCAAACATCTGACAGCTGAGCTGAAGTGTGTGTCAGACAGGAAGCTGGGATTTACAGCCCTGCTGTGAGGCTGAATGCAGCGCTTGTTAAGGAGGATGAAACGTCCTCTGTCTGTGAACGCTTCACATTCAGGACGACGCGTGGAGACAGAGGACGAGATTCATCCCTCCATCCATCATCCTCTGAGGGACCAAAGAATCCATCTGAACTCAGACTGCAGACAAAAACTTTAAACAGGTTTCTGACCCAGCTTTTACTTTGAAGGCCCCACACGTCTGTTTATTGACATCAGCGGCTGTTATCACACACACACATATGCACAAACACACAAACTGTACACTCACCAGAGTATTTATGCTGAAGCCCTGCTCCATGTTGTGAAAGTGTGTGTATACGAGTGTTTGTGGGTTTGTGTGTGTGTCACAGGCTGTGCTCAGCCCACGGTCGGCTCTTCCATCTGCCTCCTCCCATGATGCTTCACTGTGAGACAAAAACAAAAACAAGACGTCAATGAGGACAAACAGGTGTCTTATTTTGAAATGCTCCTTTAACTGTCTGAACTTCCTGAGTGGAACAGCTAGCATGTAGGATAAAGCTAACAATCCTTGACCAATCAGAGTATCTCATCCTGTCCTTGAGTTTGGTTCACTGTTACCATGACAACTGGTAACCATCAGTGAGTCACCCACTTTGACAATGAGACAGAGACGACCTCCCACTCCTCAACGTTTCACAGTGACTGAATGCAACAGATGGAATCACTGAGCAGCAAACGGCTCTGATTCACGCCACCATTAATGCCATCATCAACGCCGTCTGCTACACCCAGCCTCAAGGAGGTCACCATGGCAACAGGTGCATCACAGAGAACTGCTGTGATAAAGTTAGACACTGGGATGAATCATCTGATTATTATCAGAAAGTCTTCAGTCACAGGTGTTTGAATCTGAATCACCGCAATCCGAGCAAAGACTCGAACAAAGACTCGAACAGAGACTGGTACAAAGAGTCAGACAGAGACTAGATAAGAGACTCGGACAGAGACTCAGGTAAAGATGCTGCTGAAGGTGAATCAGGGACCAGGTGTAGTACCTGTCCTGGATGTTTAGACTAAACGTGGTTCAGAGCTCTTCACATCCTTTTGAATCTGTCTGTAAACTGATGGTTTTATATAAAAACATAAGCTGAGGTTTGACTCCAGGGGGAGCTGTGATGACTCTCAGGTGTGACCTGAATTGAGATCAGCTGGCTGTAGTTACAGGTGTATCAGGTGTGTTCGGGTGCTCTCGCTCAGACATCCTGCTCCACCACATTCCCTCTACTGAAACGACCTTTGACCTCCTTCAGCTGAACCGACAGGAAACACCCTTCTGCCTGACAGACCAGGACCTGGGCAAAGAGCAGCCTGAGGGGGTCTCACTATCACCTGAGGACATCAGGAATCTACCTGTTCTTCATCCTCATCATCCCCTCAGAGCTGGTTCAGCTCAGTGTTGGAGGAAGTGATGGTGAATCTCAGTCAGCAGTTAAAGAATGAACCCTGAGCTGAAGCTGTCAGGATCCGCTCAGATCAAACACTAACTTCCTGTTTATGGTTCTGCTCCTGACCTGGAGGAACGTGGACCGTTCATTTAGCCGAGATGAATGAATGAATGAATGAATGAATGAATGAATGAATGAATGGACATCAACATAACCACTGTTTCCTCCATATTCAATGTGAACAGAACAGCTGACACTTGTGTGGCTGACAGGTGCGCAGGAAATCAGCGCGCGCTCATTCAGTTCTACCTGTCCGACATGAACGCAGCACGGACGGTTGAAAGCTCACAGATGATGGACGGCTGGTCTGAAGACAGAGGGGGGACAGGGAGTAGGACGACGGGACGGACTTTATTTACCGGTCAGTTGTCGCTCGGATGTCCACAGTCGGTCCTCATCACCGCGTCACGTGCTCGGGGTCACGGGGAGGGGAAATCCGGATCACCACCTGTCCATCCACTCTAACACCGGTCCTGGTCCTGGTCTGGATCCTGAGAAGGGTCGGGGTGTAAACGTGATGAAGCAGATGTGATGGAGCAGCTGGTAAAATGGCTGAAAGCTGCGCTGCTGAACAAAGATCCTCTCTTCGACAAGATCACTCACTACAGACCTCAGGCTTTCATGAAGGTATGACTCTGCACATGCGCAAAGCTGATCGAAAAGGAAGTAGACAATTACTGCTGACATCTCACTCTGACATATTTTCCAACAACAACAAAAATAAAAACAACAAAATAATAATAATAATAATAATAATAATAATAATAATAATAATAATAATAATAATAATAATAATAATAATAATAATAATTTACTGCCGTAAAAGCTTTTCTTCTGCTGAAAATAATCATCCACTTTAAAGATGATTAAAACCCTGCTGTGCTCAGGTTGTAAATACGCTCTGTGTATCTAACAAATAAATAAAAATAATCTTAAATCATCTGACTGTTTGAGTGGGGGGGGGGGGGGGGGGGGGTGAGGGTTCAGGTGGTTTTACAGACTAAATATTGAATTAAATGATGTTAAAGGAAAGCGCAGCAAGGTTTATCTGCTGTATCTTGAGCTCTGTCTCCACCTGCTGGACGCTGCTGATCATGTTTGATTTTCCTGTTTTTTAGATCGTTAAACATCAAATATTTAGTCTTTAATAGTAGCACGAATGTGAAGACATTTTTCTTTCTGGTTTCTTAAAGAAGAAAACCTGCTGAAGGTTTGTATTTGATCTTCTCTTGTTTCGTTCTTGTCTCTATTTAAACACTTTGGGGCTGAAGTCAAACTTCACAAACAGCAACAACAAGATTTAAAGTCTTTCCTTCTGTTTATTCTTTTATATGACATCTTAATCTTCTGTTAATGATAATGATGTGCTGCCTGCTGCCCCCTGTAGGACAGCTAACGGTAGGACAGGTGTGCTCTCAGGTGGCAGTGATCTGAGCTCATCTCTCTTCATGTCTCGTCCTGTTGATCGCTCTCTTTTCAGTTAAGCTTCAGGCCTTATTCGAGCTTTGACGTATTTCCTGTTACCTGCAGCTTGTGTCAGCTCGTCTCAGGTGAGCAGAGTTTAACAGTAACAGCCGGAAACAGGAAGTGAAGATGAAGCTGATCACAGGTTACTGATCAGCTTATCTATCAGAAACAGTTTGAAGGTTTGAAACACAGAAACCAAGAGTTAAACGTGAGCTCAGAAACTGA
The DNA here is from genome assembly GCA_030710495.1 of Labroides dimidiatus. Taxonomy (NCBI): domain Eukaryota; kingdom Metazoa; phylum Chordata; class Actinopteri; order Labriformes; family Labridae; genus Labroides; species Labroides dimidiatus. Next base: position 2,647,158 of record CM061164.1, on the reverse strand, counting down.
GCAGGTGTGAACACGGTGACGTCAATGCATCAACACAACGCCACACACACAAAGGAAGTGTGCCCTACAAAATAAAAGCACAGTTATTTTTGTAATAGAACAGTAATTATACCAAGCCGCAACATCCGGTCTGAAAAGAAACAGTGTGGAAGTGCTAAAATTAGCAGTTCATGGAGTGTCCACTTGAGGCTGGCTCCAGAAGCACTGGAAGTCACAAACACACCAAGCAAAAAAAAAAAATGACATTTTTACAGCCAAAATAAATATGTTTCAAGCCTGGTACAAAAAATGATCTCCTATCTGAATTACTAATTACACTTACAGCACGCAGTATACGTGGGTGAATTTTTATTCTAACTCGGCAGGTTAGACAATATTAAGATCACCTTTACATACAATCAGCGGCTAAGCTCAGCTCATGTGATTGCCAGGCGCCCAACAGCTATTACTCTGGAGACTCAAAGCCTGCCTCATTTCCAATATGGCCGCGCCGGCCATTTAGCTTCAAAAATCTGTTTCAGAAATTGACGGGTGACGTCACTGAGACTATGTCCAGTAATTATATGACTATGAATTATACTTTTGTTCAAACACATCTATTTCAATCAAATATGAAGAGTTTTGGGCAATATCAGAAATCAACATCATTTAAACTTTATGATGTTCTTCATTCTTTCAGAAATGATAAACTACCGAATTTGTTTATGTAGATTGTATTTTTTGTAATATCCTATTGTTTCAGTAAAGTTATAAAAAGTCATGTTTTCTTTAATTTATGAAACTAATGAACCAAAATGAGTTTCTTTACAAAATTAATCTCTTTCTCTTTTCGCCATTTTTTTTTTTTTTTTTTGGGGGGGGGGGGGGGGGGGGTATAAGGTAAAATAAATATTTATGTCTGAGGAAAACGAAGTGAAGAGCACTGACCGAGACATATTTGACCCTTATTTTGGAAAGTGAAAGCGGAAATGTCGCAGGTCGGCTCGTGAAACTTCATTTCTTCAGGTGTGTGTTCGTGCCGGCGGTCATGGGTCTGGTTTACTCCGAGGTATGAAAGTGTTTTATCTAAATCCACTTAATGTGATCCATCTTATTTAAAGGTCGGAGTTCATGTGTGTGTGTGTGTGGGTGGGTGAGAGAGAGAGAGACAGAGAGACAGAGAGACTTTACCTGGACTCACCTACTGACAGGTTGTCTCGGCGGGAACAGTGGACTGATGTCAGTGTGTTATTGTGTATGTTAGTGTGTGTGTGTGTGTGTGTGTGTGTGTGTGTGTGTGTGTGTGTGTGTGTGTGTGTGTGTGTCTGTGTGTGTGTGTTTGTGTGTGTGTTCAGTCTGTTCTGTCTCTTTAACTAGATTAATATCTTTCTTTACATTTTAAACTTAATGACTGAACAAACTTTATGAAGAGGAGGAGGAGTTGGTGACAACATGAAGGTCTTTGTGAAAGGATAACTTTGTTGGGAAGGTTGACGGTCATCCTGGAGACAGGATGAAGGTTGTTGTGACAGGATGAAGGTTGTTGTGACAGGATAATGGTCGTTGTGACAGGATGAAGGTCGTTGTGACAGAATGATGGTCGTGGTGACAGAATGACGGTCTTGGTGACAGAATGACGGTCTTGGTGACAGGATATTGGTCGTTGTTACAGGATGATGATGGTTGTTGTGACAGGATGAAGGTTGTTGTGACAGGATAATGGTCGTTGTGACAGGATGAAGGTCGTTGTGACAGAATGATGGTCGTGGTGACAGAATGACGGTCTTGGTGACAGAATGACGGTCTTGGTGACAGGATATTGGTCGTTGTTACAGGATGATGATGGTCGTTGTGACAGGATGAAGGTTGTTGTGACAGAATGATGGTTGTTGTGACAGGATAATGGTCGTTGTGACAGAATGATGGTCGTGGTGACAGGATGACGGTCGTGGTGACAGGATGACGGTCTTGGTGACAGGATATTGGTCGTTGTTACAGGATGATGATGGTCGTTGTGACAGGATGATGATGGTCGTTGTGACAGGATGAAGTTCTTGTGACAGGATGACAGTTGTTGAGACAGGATGACGGTCACAGAGAAAGATTCAGTGATTTCAGTGTGTAAATCTCTGTAAGTGTTTCTGGGTTCAGACTTTGGTGATAAGCAGATGTTGAGCGCTCCTCGCACCTTTCGGCCGTGGCTGTAGCTCTCAGAGTTCAGGTAAAACTGTGTGACCTGCAGGGATGTGAAAATAAGGAGTGTATCCTGACCCGTCAGGCTGACTCACACTGACACACTGTTCTCTGTCAGATTATTTCTTTACAGCAGAAATGAACATGTCTGCCACTGAACAGGGAGGATTATTAAACTCTTTGTTTCTGACGATATTAAGGCAACATTTGAATAATTCAGGGCGCGGCTGAGATGACTGAAACACTGTAGCTAAAGCCCCGCCTCTTTACCTGGTTAGGTGGACTATGGTGACAATGATGACTGATTCAGCAACAGGTGACGTCACAGAGATGACGTCCATGTTTGATACAGACTGTGATTTAAACACGTCATGCAGAGTGAACTCAAAGGTTTCACTCAAACTCTGGATGGATTCATCGTTTAAAGAACTGATGTCTAAAAACATCTCTGCTCATCCAGCCTGAGCGTTTCATCCTCCAATCCAACATGCCTCTGTGTGTGTGTGTGTGTGCGTGTGTGTGTGTGTGTGTGTGTGTGCGTGTGTGTGTTCTGACTCTCTCACAGCTGGAGTTCATCATGAGATCTGAATGTGCTGACTCTCCAGAGCTGTCTGAACTCAGTCTGAGCTCTACAGCTCTGTGCTGCTCTGTGCAGCTCATGGCTCAGAAAGATCTCAGAACTCATGTCATGGAGAACACCAGCTGATCCAGCACTTAGTGCGTTAGAAAGACCACAACACTGTGTTCAGGGCCTCACCTGTCTGTGTTCAGGGACCCTCTAAGGTGTGATCAGCAGGTAGAGCTGGGCTCCTCTCAGCTGGAAGTGATCATCAGGAGTTTCTGAACATGTGGAGAGAAAATGTGAGAAATGTGAAGATGAACCCCATCCCTCCCTCCCCCCAACTCTCTCTCTCTCTCTCTCTCTCTCTCTTTCTCTCTCTCTCACTAAATTTTTTTTTAACTTTCAGTTTCTACTGTCTTCTTTTATTTTCTCAGATTCTGGTTGTTTCTGGTTGTTTCTGATGGTTTCTGGTTGTTTCTGGTGGTGTGTGTAGTAAAATGTCCTCTGACCTGTTTGGCTCGCTCCCTGCAGGCTAATTAGCTCCCACAGAATAGTAGTGAAGTACTTTTACTTTGGCGGGGCCTGTCCGTCTCTAAGTGTGATTAATTTAAAATCTTTAAAATGTCACGTTGTTAAGGTGTGTGTGTGTGGAAGAGAGAGAATGAGAGAGGGATAATTAACCTGAGAGGGTCCTCAAAGTGAGACGAACACACACATCCTCAGGTGTGTGTCCACTGTGATCACAGGAACAGACTGGTTACACAGGTTTATTTAAAGGTCTGATAACAACTGTGTGTGTGTGTGTGTGTGTGTGTGTGTTGTCTCTCTATGCAAAGTGTGTGTAAACAGTTTAAAGTGTTTTGTGCAGAAACTTCCTGTTTCTTAGCAGAAATCTGTACCAACACCTGTACAAACACCTTTACTAATACTCACTGATACTCTCACCTCTGTGAGCTCCCAGCTCTGCCATCTCAGTTTAGTGATGTCATCTTGGAGGTGTGTCTGATCTGTGCTTTCTCTAGCACACTGATTGCTGTAACTCAGCACACCTGGGCTTGACAGTAAGATGTATAATAACAGCTTTAACGAAGGTTGATTTTGAGTTAAGTCTGTAAGGGTGAGTTTAGTACGGTGGCCCTGAGGGGTCAAAAACCTGCTCTGTTTGTGTTTTAAGTTGCAGCTTGTTGTCCCTCAGGGCCACCGTACTAAACTCTTCATGTCTGAAAGTGGAAAAACATTTCTGCTCATTGTTTGAACATGAATCTGTCAGAACTTAAACAACCTGACCCCCCCCCCCCCCCCCCACAGCCTGCCTGTCAGTCAGCGTACGATGGGGACGTCCATCAGCTGTACCGCCTTCTGAAGAAGGACCCATCACTGCTGGATGTTCAGGAGGACCACAACGGGGACACGCCCCTCATTGCTGCCTGTCGCCGTGGTAACCTGAGGGTGGTCAACTTCCTGCTGGAGAATAGGGCCAACGTGCACCTGACCAACAAGGTTTGTTCACCTGCTCACATCAGGATGATGTGCTCACCTGTTGCCCTGTAGTTAAAGGTGTGTGTTTGTGTTTGTGCGTGTGTGTGTGTGTGTTGTAGAAACAGAGGACCTGTCTGCACTACGTGTCAAAGAGAAGCTTCTCTCTGCTGGATTATCTCATGATCACCATCCTGATGCCCATCCTGCTGCTCGGATACTTCCTCATGGTAACAGGACCAGCTGAGACACCAGGACCAGCTGAGAGGACTCAGACAGGGACAAGACCAGCTGAGATGACTCAGAGAGGGACAAGACCAGCTGAGAGGACTCAGAAAGGGACAAGACCAGCTGAGAGGACTCAGACAGGGACAAGACCAGCTGAGAGGACTCAGAAAGGGACAAGACCAGCTGAGAGGACTCAGAAAGGGACAAGACCAGCTGAGAGGACTCAGACAGGGACAAGACCAGCTGAGAGGACTCAGACAGGGACAAGATCAGCTGAGAGGACTCAGACAGGGATAAGACCAGCTGAGAGGACTCAGACAGGGATAAGACCAGCTGAGAGGACTCAGACAGGGATAAGACCAGCTGAGAGGACTCAGACAGGGATAAGACCAGCTGAGAGGACTCAGAAAGGGACAAGACCAGCTGAGAGGACTCAGGCAGGGACAAGACCAGCTTGATCAGGGAAAATGAATTGTAAAGAAGATGTGTGACACATGGGTACATAATGTGTGTGTGTGTGTGTGTGTGTGTGTGTGTTCAGCTGCAGAAACACAGACAGCATGTGGCTCTGATGAAGGCGGTGCTGAGCAGTGAAGTGAACCTCAATGCGGTCGACTATGTGAGTTATGAGATGAATCCAACATTAACCCTCAATAGACTCTCTCTCTCTCTCCCTCTCTCACACACACACACACTAATCTGTGTCTTGACTCTGTGTGTGTTTTCTGCGTCTGTTCTGCTCAGAGAGGAAACACGGCTCTTCATTATGTCTGTCAGAGGAAAAACCATCGTCTGGTTCCTCTGCTGCTGGAACGAAACGTCAGAACTGAGATTAGAAATGAGGTGAGAGCAGAGACGCACCGTGAGCCATGTTTTCTTCAGACCTCATCTTGACTCCTGTTTGCTCTCCTCCTTCAGGACGGAGAGACGCCGCTCGATATCGCCACCAGGAAGAAGTTCAAGAAGATCATCGTCCTGCTGAGAGAGACCCAAGGAGAGCCAGAAAACTGAATCCACTTTAAGTCCTAATGTTACATTAAAACCCTGTCAGAGCAGCTCTGATAGACTTCATCAGCTGCAGGTCAAATATTTAAATAGATGACTTATTGATTTGAAATAATGAAAACTTCCTGTTTTTATGAAAGCAGCATCAGGAAGAAAATATCAAACTTTAATCAGTCAGAAATCCTCCTGAGACATCTGGAGTCACTTATAGCAGCTGTTAGCCGCATGCTAACATCAGGGCTAGCTCACTGAGATAAACAGTTTGACAATGACTCTTTTTATACCTTTATGTTTTTTGTTTCTTTACGCACAGCAATGATTTAACTGAGCGCCGGTCACATCTATATTTGATGTTATATTTAATTCCTGAGTTTAGCTTCTCAATAAATAAAAAAAAAACAGTTTCACCGACCTGCAGACGACTCCTTCTCTCTGGGTTTTTCCTCCAGCTGGTCATCTTTACTGACTCCACTATAAAAACACGGTTCAGTCTGAGCGAAGAGTCGTCACTGAACAGCTTCACATCACACAGAGGTGATCCCTCTGCTATCAGTCTCTGTGCTAAGCTAGGCTAATCGTTTCCTCTATGCAATTAGCTTAGCTTTGCTTACACACCTAGCTCCTGTTAGCATTTACTGTTCACAGAACCCTGCTTATGCTAGCTGTTTCTTAATGCTAAATGAGGCTAACCAAGCCTAGCGTTTGAACACACACACAAACACACACATGAGATGGGAAACGGAGGGAGTAAGAAGGAATGAAATAAAGTGAAACATTTCAAAGCACTGCTCTCTGTCCTCCAACATGAGCCCTCTGCTAATAAAACACACCAACAATAAAGAAGTCTGTGTCTCAGTGAGCAGCATTTAGTTTAATCAGAACAGGTGTGCAGACATCAGGTGATACAGAGAACAAGACCCACCCATCAGAAATCAAGGCACATGATTGGATGCTGTGATCCCTCCAACTGTTCTACAGACGTTAATAAGGCTAACGTTAGCATTTTCACATTAGGCTGAGAAATGTGACTACAATCATGCCTGACCAATCAGCAGCCTCGGAGCTGGAGCTGCAGTTCCTCCAACAGCCTCCAGGAGCCGCTGTGATCAGACGGTTTTAAAATCAGGAATAAAAACAAACTGCTCCAAAAAAAAAAAAAAAAGGCTCAAAAGTCAGAATCTTCACACTTAGGGACGGTTTTCAGAGGGTTAAACAATCATGATAAAGACGTGTTAAAGAATCGTGATAAAGACGTGTTAAAGAATCGTGTTAAAGAATCGTTCTCAGGTAGAAAGTTTAAAAGTTCTTTAAGGTTTCAGGAGGTCAGTGATGTTTGAACAAATAAGTAAAGATAAAAGTATAAAGTGGTACAAAATCTAAATATTTAAGTAAAGAAGAAGAATACACACACACACACACACACACACACGCACACACGCATCCTCAGTTTATAAAACATTTGTTTAAACTATCCTCATTAAAACATTAAAACTATCACATTAAACATGTGGACCCCAGTTTGTACTAAAAGCATCCATCATCACAGTATCTTCTCTCTCTCTCTCTCACACACACACACAGACACACACACACGTTCGCTAAGAGAGGTCATGTGGCGCCCTCTAGTGGTGTTCCTGCAGCAGCTTCAAGATGCTGGAAAACATCTGCTCCGGAGCGTCCAGACCCCAAATAAAGTCCAGATGATCCCAGTGAGGAATGTGCTTATGGAAGACCAGGTTAGACACCTGCAGACAGACAGGTAAGGACAGACGGGTAAGGACAGGTAAAGACAGGTTAAGGCAGACAGACAGGTAAAGACACAAAGACAGACAGGTGGACAGCTAAAGAGAGACGGACAGGTATAATGAGTCCTCACGAGGAAGTTGACGTTCGCGTGTTATGTCTGTTTAAATTGAAATCACAGCGCCGTCTCTGAGTGAGACGATGAGAATGTTCACGTTTTTGAGACGTTTTTGTCACATACTTAAGTTTCCTGTTCAGAAGCTTCAGCTTTAGAAACACTCCTTTAAAAGGTAATGCCCATGGTAATAGCACTTATCCTCACACATGACTTTAATGAGCCATTTCTCCTGAACCAATCAGCAGCCTCAGATCAGCAGCCTGTGGAGCTGCAGGTCCTCTGATGTCCACCAGAGGCAGTGTGCTCCGGCTCAGACTTCAGACTCACCTGAGTGAGGAGGATCGCCACGTCTTTGGGGTCTGCAAGTGTATCCTGCCCCCCCGAGAACAGAGCAGTGGGAACCTTCATGTCCTGGACCCGGTACTCAGGGGGCGTGGTCTGAAGGCAGAACCAGCAGAGGACGGACAGGATGAGTTCAGAGAACTCATTCAGAGAGTTTGGAGTCAGCTCAGGTGGAGTCTCACCTGGTTGTAGTGCTTCATGTTTCCTGCAGATCCAAAGTCATAGGCCATCAGGCGTCCTCCATGGACCGCCTGGAAACAAACACACACACACACACACACACACTCTGATCATGAACTCTGACATCCATAAGCTGTTTGAGGTTCTTACGCTTCCTTTACATTCATCATGTTTTATTTTGAAGGGCTGAATAGAACAGGCAGACAGGAAGTCTGTCTGGACCACAGAGAGCTGCTGATTGGTCCTCTGTCACAGGTCCTCATGTCTGTGGGGAAACCTGCTTGCATGTGTGTGTGTGTTACCTGGGACCAGTGGACCATGTTCTGGACTGAGGTGCCAGCAGGACAGTGAGTGGTGTAGACCGGAGTCCGGCTCTGCAGAGAGACAGTTAAACATGTTAACACCCCCATCGCAGACTCAACACCTGAACACCTGAGGACCAGGTGAGATCACTCAGGTGAGTTCAGCGCTGGGACAGACGGAGCTGGTCTCAGGTGCAATTAAATAGCAGGATCCTGACTCTCACCACGTTGAGGTTTTTCTCATCAAAGCCACAGAGGACGAAGAACAAGTTCCCACACAGCTCGCTGAGAACATGCTTGGCACACACGTGTTCTGCAAACCACTCGATCATGTGACTCTGAGGCAGGAAGTCCTGTCTGCCAAACAGGTCCTGAAAGAAACCAGACCACCAGGAGAAGTCTTTAATTCAGCTGAACCAGGACCTGAAGGGTCTAAGGTCTAAGAACTGTTGGCAGATGAAGGGTCTGGTTCTGACCCAGATCAGGAACTCGGGGAAGAAGGACAGTTTGGTCATCGGACTCTGGGTGAACTGGACGGTCGCTACGGGAGCCAAACCAACAAACAGTTTGATCCTACTGGACAGCTCAGGCAGCGAGGAAAACGCTATGAATGCTGGGAAATAAAACAGAGAGGGAGGGGTTAGAGATGTGTGTGTGTGTGTGTGCGTGTGTGTGTGTGTGTGTGTGTCTGTGTGTGTGTGTGTTACCTATCGTGGTCCCCTGAGAGTGTCCGATGTAGTAGATCTGTTCCTGAGCCGTCGTCTTCAGGATGTAGTCCACAACGGCCGGGAGATCCTTGAGAGCCATCTCATCATAACTACACACACACACACACACACACACACACACACACACACACACACACACACACACAAACACACACACACACACATACACAAACAAACACACACACACACACACACAAAGAGAGAGAGAGACTGAGCTCAGTGTTCGTTTAGAGGTAGAACAGTATCTGTTCTACAGTCTGTTGCTGGTCTTGTGACCCTCAATGTGGTCCAGATGTTCTTACCTGAAACTCCAGAACTCATCCTGGTCTGGTCTCAGGTTCTGGTGTTTCCTGGACCAGGTGTTTCCTCGGCTGTTTCCAAGCCATACGTCATAGCCGGCATTAGCGAGCACGTAGCCAAGGCTGGTGTTTGGAGGATTTGTGATCCAGTTACTGCCGGCAGCCAGGAGACCGTGCTGCAGGTAGACCACGGGACGCACACCTGAACACACACAGGAGACATTAAGACACACACAGGAGACATTAAGACACACACAGGAGACCATGCAGGTAGACCACAGGACACACACCTGGAGAGGAAACGGTTCCAAACAGACGTGTTCAGTTTGTCCTCTGAGGCTCTGGGACATGTGACGGTGTTTTCATCATATGCTTTGAACCACTGCTTTCTTTACGTGAACCTGATCACGTTTCCCTTTCAAAATAAAAGCTCTTCTGACACATTCACAAAGAGGAAACTCTGACTTTCACTTCCTGTTCTGAGAGTTTTCACACAGCATCAAACCAAACCTTACAGAGGGTCAGTGAACGCATTATTATCTCACCCAGAATAACCGTCCTCAGACGGTTTCATAATTAACCTCTGTGTGTGTGTGTGTGTGTGTGTGTGTGTGTGTGTGTGTGTGTGTGTGTCTGACCTGTGGTGGGTTTGAGGCCCTGTGGGATCCTGTTGATGCTCAGGATGTACCCATCCTCTGTCACCACCTCGTGCTCCTCTGCAGGGTAACCCCAGCGCCTGATGATCTCTGACTGCACGTGCACACACACACACACACACACACACATTGAGAGAGGGCAAAGGTGAATCTGCTCCTGTGAGTCATAGCTGAGGGTTAAAAACATCCTGGTATTGACTGATAGGAGGGGTAAGGGTTAATGTGGGCGGGGCCAGCATTGACATGCGGCATCGGATACCTGTCTTCTGACCTGAGGTGTGTGTGTTTTATGTTGTGTGTGTGTGTGTGTGAGCGTGTGTAAGTGCGAGTGTGTGTATGTACTTACGATGTTCATGTGTACTTCAGGGTCCAGCCTCTGCCGTTTATCGAAGCGTCTGTGAGCTTCAAAGAGTCTCTGATCGGACCAGCTGCTGTCAGCTGGACCGCCTAGGACCAGACTGGACAGTAATGACACACACACCAACACACACAACATTTTCAGTCTGACACACACACCAACACACACACACACACCAACACACACAGTGGTTAAACTGATGTAAATAAACGTTAAAGCATCACACCTCTATTACAGACTTAAAGTAGCTCTGTGTGTTCCTGAAGCTGTGATTTACACACCCTGTATCTGTGTCCTAAACACAACTGTACCTGACTCCTCTTTGAGGTCATTGGTCACATGATCGCTGATAAACGGGGTCACGCTCAGATTTTCAATTTCTTGTTTCTAGACTTCGATCGGCTGAAATCTTCCAAAAACTTAGAGGAGCTCCGAGGTCAGACGGCCTCATGACCTCATGTTTCTCTCTGTGGGACCTGTGGTTTGTTCTGAGCTCCTTCAGTCATCCTGAGAGTCTGTGGAGGACACGTCTACCTGTCCGTCTCACTCTCTCCTCTTTGAGTCTGTTTAAGGTTAACGTCAGAGCTGTGAGGTCAAAGTGTCAGGACCTCTTTGGACTGAGTCTCTGGACCATCAAAACCATCAAACTGTTCTTTACGGTGTTCCTCTGTGGTTTGTAAGAGGCGGAAGGGGAATAAAGGGTTAAAACTGAGCAATAATAAAGTACATTCAGCTGCAGAGATAAGACAGGAGCTCAGGTTCACTTGGGTTCAGGGCTCAGGAGGTTCAGGGCTCAGGGGTCAGGTGGTTCAGGGCTCTCTCTGATCCAAACAGGATCCATTAATGATGACAAACAGATGTTGAAGCAGAGACGCAGGCTTGTGACCTCCCTGGGTCTAAAATGAGACTGGTAGGACTTTGATCATCCGCAAAGAGTCCTGATCCTCTATACACGGACTGGAAACAGGAAGTGAACAGAGAGGATCCTGAGAACAAGCATGAATCTGCTGATCTGATCTAAAAATAAAGGCAGCTCAGAGCGAGGAGGAAATATCTCTTCTCCTTTCTCCTCAGAGTTACTCAGCCTTAACGCCGCCATGCTGAGCTTTATTCTTTTCACAGAGCTGTGATTCAGCATTTTCATGTCGACCTCTACGGGCGCAGACCTGAACCAGGAGAACAAATCAGGAGCAGATTTGGTGTGAGCGCCTGTGAACAGGGACAGAAAGAATCAGCTGGTCTGATCTCAGACAGCTTATCTCGGCCTCACATTGACGTCTCCAGTCTAAGCTTTGATAGTTTGATCAGTAGGACTGAAACACGCCACATTTGGGGTCAGACCTCAGATAACTTTGTCGTGCAGTTTGAGTGCACATGTGGGCTGATGTGAGATCATGTGACACTCTGACATGAATTAAAGGTGATGTTTGGTCACAGATCTGTGAGGAGGCTGAGCTCATCTCTGTGATGAGTTCAATGACCGCTCTGTAAAGCTGTAAATCCAACATGAATAAAATCAGATTTTCTGATTGACCTTTAAACACGATGACCTCACCGCTCACAAGATGCCTGTTTTCTGACTGAACCTCTGTTTCATCTGACTCCAACCTTCAGCCTTCTAACCGCCTCGGTTTAACCCCTGACCCCCCAACGCTGAAATAACTCATTAGAAATAATCCATCTTACAGCTGATGCTTTTCTTTAAGCTCATAAAAGAGTTTTAAGTATTACTTCAGTCTGTTTTAAAACCATCTGAAACTACTCACAGGAGCTTTTTTTCACTTTCTGTCTCTATAATCAGCTTCTGATCAACTCTTCTCAGACTGATTATTTGTTTCCATGTGTCTGTCAACTTTCCTTCAGTGTCAGTTATAAAAATAAAACTTTTCTTTTCCTTTTTTCCCCTCCTGTTTGTTTAAGAACACCATGTTCAGGCTGTTTCCTCATTGATTTAAAACCTTACTTTGCAGACTTTCTGGACTTTAAACATCCTGTTATCTCTATATCTTTAAAGTTGAGGATCAGCTCCTGACTTAAACTCTAAACCTGAAATCAGACTCTAACAGTCAGCAAATTGGAGGCTCTGCAGAGAGAAAACAAACAGGAAGAACTCTCTCGTCGCTTCCGGTCTGAGATTGAAGCATTAAGGGTTAATAAAGCAAACAGCTGATGAATACAAACAGGTAGAAACAGCTCTTTAAACACTCACCTGTCCGCGGCTCTCTGTATGCGATTCTGATCGCTAACGGCTTCTACAACGGAAGCGCTACCATGACGTCAGAGGGAGTACCTCTCTGTGATTGGTCGACCACAGTGTGCAGCGTTAACTGTTTCAATTCTGCTGAACTATAAAAAAGGTTTCGTAACAAACATTTCCCCGTTAAAAAAAATCAACATAAACAGGAAACAGTCTGATGAGAAAAACAGTTTAAACTTTGGTTATAACACGAACGATGACAGGAAGCAAGATTATCAAATACTAAACAAAATCTCCTCACACTTTTAAGTCACTTTAATACTTATTAAACCTTCATTGATAGATTCAGATTATTTAGGATTTTTTTTATCTTACAAATTCCTCAAAAAGTGACCATCAGATGAAAACAGATTCATTAAAACCTGTGGATGTTCCTTTGAAGCTTTAATAGGTCGTCCCAGAAACTCAAGTTAATATAATAAACAGCTCACCAGTGTTCCAGTCATAGTCTTGACTGATGTGTTTCTTTACAATCTATTTTTTTAGATGTATTTAATTATTAAAATAGTTTCGATTAATTTAGCAGTCAGAGCTTTATTCTGAAAATCTCGGCCGGTTGTCCCGTGTTTATTCCGCTCTGACTCCGGGATAGTTTTAGCTGTCCCCCTGTTATCGCGGTATTTTATAACCTCAGAGGCGTGTTTAACTTCTGAGGCTCCGGGTCCAAAGACATGTCAGACCGGAGCAGTTAGACCCGGTCTTTGTTTCTGGGTGAGACCAGCTTCGGTCCGATCATGTCCCGGGTTCTAATAGTGGGAGCGGGCCTGACAGGCAGCCTGTGCGCATGTCTGCTGAGGAGAGAGCTGCAGAATAAAGTCCAGATTGTGGTCTGGGACAAAGCGAGGGGCGCAGGTGAGTCTGTCAGAACCTCATGCGGAAAACTTCAGGTCTAAGGTCCCGGAACCGTCTCAGGGTTTCACTGGAGACAGATGATATTAGGGGGGGGGGGGGTTCTCCTCACATCGTTCTGAAAAGAACCCAGAATTTAAAACACCTTCAAACAGAACCTGATCCTTTGATCCACCTTAAAGACCTGAGGGGAGAGTTCAGAAGAGGCGATGGGTCAGTTTGCCTGTCAGGACCAGGACCAGGACCTCATTTAGAAACAATCAGACTCACTCTTCACATCTGTATGACTTACTGCACATATGACCTGAAAATCATCCCTAACTCTGATTTCAGTGAGTTAAAAACTCTGCAGTCAGCTGACAGCATAGACTGTATAACATAGATATAGATCCAAGTATTATAGATTTAATGTGAATGACAAGTGTCTTTGAATCAAAGCTCAGGCTGGTGTGAGAGGTCAAAGGTCGGGAGAGCCTGTGTGTATATTTGAGTTTCCTCTCAGGACAGCCTCTGAAATAAGATCACAGATTCTGTCTGAAGACTTTCGGGGTGAGAGCAGCTTTTATTTTCTAAAAGAAGTTTTTATTTTTGTCAGGATGCTTTTTGAAAAGTTTTATTTAAATCCATCTCTGAAGTCTCATTATGAGGAAGCAACCACATACTGACTGATACTCAACCTGCTGAGCAGTATAAAATCAGTAATATGAACATGTAGATGTGTTTTTATTATATAGTACAAACATATATTATGAATGTATGTGTTTATCTGTCTGTGGGATTCATTCGGGGACTTTTCTCTCTCAGGTGGCAGAATGACCACCAGTCGTCCTCCTGACCCGTCCTGTAGCTCAGCTGATCTTGGAGCTCAGTACGTCACAGCCACAGCAGCCTACGCTCAGTCCCACCACAGGTAACACACACACACACGCACACACACACAAGATGCCTTAAGATGTTTTGTATGTACAGTCCGAAACCAAATATTGAAAAGTCTGTGTGTGTGTGTGTGTGTGTGTGTGTGTGTGTGTGTGTGTGTGTGTGTGTGTGTGTTAGTTTGTACTCTGAGCTGCTCTCTTCAGGCATCCTGCTCCCTTTGGACTCTCTGGTTGAAGGACTTAGACAGAGGGATGGAAACAAGGACTACATGACTCCACTGGGCATGTGCAGCCTGGTCAAACACTTCCTGTCTGAGTCAGGTACATGCCCACCTATTTGTGTGCTCACCTGTCTGTGTGCCCCTCTTCCTGAACCTTGTAATAATGATCCAATCACACACCGGTCTGTTGATCCTGATAATCTGATTGGTCGTCCTCGTCTGTGACTCAGGAGCTGATTTGTTCTTTGAGCATCATGTAACCGGCCTGTTCCGCCGTGGTGCATTATGGGAAGTCCAGAGGAAGGCGGGAGGCAGCGATACATTCGACGCCGTAGTTCTGACCATGCCCGTCCCTCAGATTCTGCAGCTGCAGGGGGACGTTGAAGAGAGTGAGACACAAACACACACACACACACACACACATGTATAAATCGTTGATGGCTGAATGAATGTTTTGAGGTGTTCGATCATGAACAGGAGCTCTTTAACCACATTTCCTCACAGGAAACTGACACATCTCATCGGTCAGCTGATCTTAACAGCTCACCTTTACATCTTAGAAACATGCTGTCTGGATTGTCTCCTGAGTGTCTCTCCTGATCTTTTTTTGTGACGAGTATTTGCCTGTGAGCCGTTCAGGTGATCGTTCTCTGAAGCAGTGAAATAAAAACTCCTTTCCTTCAGCAGCTTTAACAGATCTCTGCTCTCTCTCTCTCTCTCTCTCTCTCTCTCTCTCTCTCTTACACACACGCACACACACTGTTCTGACTGTGATGGCAGTATTTGTCCACAGAGGGGCAGCAGCAGCTGTGAGGAGCAAGCAGCAGCTGCTGTGGCGTCTGTTAAACCTGATTGATGTAAAAGGCGTCAAAGATTCAGGAAACATTAGCAGCACAGATCTGACCATGTGACTGCTCTGCAGCTTTAAGGGCTTTTACTTTGACGGGACAATGCAGTTACTGCTTCCTCCCTCTGCAGAGAGTTTAGTCCTGCCAGCTACCCCCTCTCTCTCTCTCACACACACACACACACACACACTCACACACACAGGATCAATACACTCTTCAGATGGTAAAACATTTCCCTTGTTTCTGATTGGTTGATGGTTAACGCTCTTTTGTTAAAAGCTGCAGAACTTTCTGGATTTGTCTTCCTGTGTGTGTATGTATGTGTGTGTGTGTGCATGTGTGTGGTCGGGCTGGAGACAACTGCCCCCTCCCTTTGTGTGTCTCTCAAGATGATGATGATGTCATCTTCAGCTCCTCTGATTGGCTGACAGAGGACAGCGCCCATTTCCTCCATGCCCCACACACATACACACACACACACACACACACACACAGAAATGCACACTCACACTCAGGTTATTATTAGATACTGTGTATGTGTGTGTGTGTGTGTGTGTGTGTGTGTGTGTGTGTGTGTGTGTGTGTGTGTGTGTGCAGTAGGAGGCTGCAGCTTGTTTCTCCATCAGGATGTGAATCATGAAAATGTTTCAGAGACGTTTGGATTTAATGTGCTCGATCTCTCGTCCAATCAGGTTTCAGTTTGATGTTTTATTCACGTGTATGTAAATAAATGAAAATCTGCATCATCACAGAGACTGATTACATAAACCCTGTCCAGACCTACTCTAAACTAAACCAGGTTAACTGGACCCTAACTAGTCCAGAACTCAGTCCATCAGGAACAGGTCCAGTCTGGAGGTTTTCACTCAGCTCTGTTAAAAAACCAGCTTCATAGTAACCAGATGCTGTAGGTTTAACTGAGCCAGCTCCAAACAACCTTTAACAACAACAAGACAGCAGAGCAGAGCTGCTCAGAGCTGCTCAGCTGCAGCTCTGGAAAGAAAAGGTGACCCAGGTGGACCAAACTCACCTCCTCAGGTTAACCAGCTGTTTTATTACATCAGCCAATGACCAATTACACACGTTAACCAACCAATGACCAGCTACACACGTTAACCAACCAATAACCAGCTACTAAAAGGAGAAACAGTTTCAACTTTTATGGGTGTCAGTAATCTCTGTTCAACCTCTCTCTCTCTCTCTCTCTCTCTCAGTTCTGTCCGTCCAGCAGAGGCAGCAGTTGGATGAGGTCAAGTATTCGTCTCGCTTTGCATTGGCGCTCTTCTTCCCTCCTGGGGTCGTCTTCAGTTTTCCCTGGGCGGCTCGCTACGTCACCGACAACCCCGTCATCTGCTATATCGCTGCAGACTCTCGCAAACGCAACGCAGGTCTGCCCTCTCACCTGACTGTCTCACCTGTTGAGCTTAGAGCCTTCTCTCACCTGTAACCTCCTCTCTCTCTCTCAAATTCAAAATAAGCTTTATTGACATTAAGTTTTCATTAAGCTCAATCAACACCACCATGACATTCAGTAACCAGCAGGTTTTGACCTCTGTCTGTCCAGACGATCCCGGTCACGGCCCGTCCCTCGTGGTCCACACAAGTGTCCCGTTTGGTCTGGAGCACCTGGAGGAGGAGAAGGAGCAGGTCCAGCCAATCGTCCTTCAGGAGCTGCAGAAGCTGCTTCCTGACCTGCCTGAGCCGAGCAGCATCAAGTGTCAGAAGTGGAGGTACTCTCAGGTGAGGTGGTGCAGGTTAAAGTGAAATCCTGACTCTGAACCCATCTCAGTGAGGGAGCCTTGATTTATGACCCCTCCTGTCCCTGCAGGTGCTAACCTCTGTGCCCGATTGTCCGGGTCAGATGACCATCCTGGACCGCCCACTGCTCGTCTGCGGCGGCGATGCCTTCACTCACTCCAACTTTGACGGCTGTGTGGAGTCTGCACTGAGCATGCTCAGTGTGCTCAAGTCCTCACTGTGACAGGAAACCCCGGAGTGAAGATGAGCCGCAGAAGCAGAGAAATAATTTAACACGTTAATGAATAAGATTCTTCACCTTCTAGATGTTTCCGTAATGATTGTAACTCAGTTTGTCTTTGAATAAAAACATTTCTGAAGAAATCACCTGAGTGATGTCACTGGATCAAACCTCTGACAGTCCTGAAAGAGTCCTGAAAGGGTCCTGAAAGAGTGCTCTAAGAGTCCCGAAAGAGCCCTTTAGACCTTACTGGAGGAGTCCTGGACCAAGTTATCTCTTATCCAGGCTAACTTAAACCCTGAAGTAACTTAAACCAGATTAACCTTGGCTTAAAGTCCAGCTGAAACTGGACCTGGGTATTCTGAAGAGTTCAGTAAAAGGACTCGAAGCTGACCTGAGGACCTCCTTAAACTCTACAGTTTTTAGACCAGACCTGAGATCTCCATATTAATAAAGCCAAAGTGGTCTGAAACAGAACCAAGAACTCCTGTGTGACTACAAACTGATTCCACCAGAACAGCCAGTCTAAAGTGATGCATTCTGGGGATTGCAGTGAAGCAGCATGAAGAGATTGGTCTGTCTCCCATCAAGTGTTCCGTCCTGTGAGGTTAAAACGTGACACATTTAAACCTGAGCGTGTGTGTGTGTGTGTGTGTGAGAGCTGAATATAGTCAGACGTGGTGTAGGAGCTGGTTTGTGGTTCCTCTGCTGCTTCCTTTGATCTTTTTATAGAAGCAGATAAGACAGAATTAGTTATGGTTTGGTGCCCACAAGGCTCAGTGTGTGTGTGTGTGTGTGACCCAATTTTTCCTTGCCTGTTCTCCAGTCGTTTGGAGAGTGCTCAGTAGTGCTGCTGCAGTGCATTCTGGGGGAAGCGATGACTATTTCTGCTAAGTCACTGGTGGATCTGAGACGTGCTTCAGAGCTCTCCGGATGTTTCTGAGGGGGGACTGAGATCTTCGGAGGATTCAGTTCAAACCCAAAGCTCTTCTGTGGCTCGAACGGAAACTTAAGTTCTGTTCATCGTAGAATCTGTAAACGTGTCTCTCTGCTGTGACGATCGCCTCTCTGAATGGCTGTGGATGCGGTTTCTGCTGGTTCTGCACACAGCCTCTAGTGGACACTTCAGGAACTGCAGGTCACTTCATTCCTCTCAGCTCAGTTTTGTTTCCATCCTTAAGGAGGTTGGTTCTTCAGGGTCTCTGAAATGATCTCTGTCCCTCAGGATGGTTTTCCATCTTTCTCTGTCTGGAGAAAGTTTATGTGTCTGGTCGATCTGCAGTATCTACAGGTCACTCCGTGCCTCTCTGAGTCGTTTTTGTGTTCAGTTCAGTTCTGTGGAGGTCCGTGGTCTCTTTAAGGTTTGTAAATGTCTATTTTCACGAGGTTGGTCTGTTCAGGGGTCCTGTACCCCTTAGAGTAGGGGTGTAACGGTACACAGAAATGTTGGTCCGGTACATTTTCAGTACAGCAAGAGACACAAACCCCATTTTTTTTTCTCTTTCCACTGCTGTTTCATCCGGAACAAAATGTTCCCATACAGGAAACTTCAAAGATGAAGCAGGAATCTTAAATATTTTTCCCAAAGCTCCTCGTATCTGTGACCATAGTTCAGTTTCAGTTTCTCTTCTCTACGTGCGGCTCCTATCACTAACCAAGCCCTTTGGTGAAGTTTTGAATCTTTCAGGAGGTTAAAGTTTCTCTGGCACTGGTTCTCGTTGGGCTGGGATTGGTTGGATCATGTCTGGAGTTAGTAAAGTAGACCTGATGGGGTGATGGGAGTCAGCCGAGTCTGGACAGATGAAGGATTGACAACAGGAGATGTTTATAAATAGTTTATTCACCTTTACAGTGTTTTTATTTTATTATAAAAGAAGAAGGGAGGAATAAAAGAAGTGAGGAGGAGGGTCAGTTTAACATGAAATATTCTCCGTGCTCATACGGACCTGAAGTCACCACCAGTTTACAAAATCAAGACCTGACAGAAAAACAAGACAATCATCAGAAACACTGAACCACTGAGCTTCGCCTGAGCCTGCACAGATCTCTGCTCCTGAAGGTGGTTGATGAGACACAGCGGACCTTCAGGGGCAGAGACGTGGCAGAGTTGTGGCAGAGACGTGGCAGCTTCAGGTGACGGTGCAGTCACATGACACCTCTGAACACCTGTTCATTCAGGAACACAAGCAGAGCGACAGACTGAAGGATGAACTTCCTGTCTCACTCTCAGGTGTTGGTTCAGTCAAAAACTCTGATTTTGGGTCTGAAATGTTGAATCGGGGACTCTAGAGAAACTTTAACAGGACCAGCAGAGCTCAGAGCTCCATCAGCCTCTGACAGGTGGAGGTGTGACTGTGACCTCACCTGAAGACAGAAAGGAGGAAATGACTCTGGACCGTGTTGACTGCAAACGAACCGACAAACAGAAGTTTACAAAGAAAGAGTCTTCTCTTGGTTTTGGCAGGTTTGAAATGTAAACAAAGAAGCTTTCCGACTAAAGGGGACCTGTTCAGTCAGCTATGGTTGGAGGAGGTCAAAGGTCAATTCAGAACCCTGAATGTCAGCCTGACACCTGGTTTACAACTTCACCTTTAGACTTTTGCTGCCAAGTTTAAATCTGAGTCAAAGACCAGATCCTGGTCCTGGGTTCTCTGTTCAGATGGTCTCAGAGGGAAAGTTTCCAGGAACTGTTTCTAAAAGCAACCAAAAGAAACAACGTTGAGCACCTCAGTCAGAGACTGCCAGCACCACCTGGTCTAACGGTCGCTCACATCTGATGGACTAACTCCAGATCCTTGTGGTCACTCTGTTGGTATCACATGGAGCAGTTCTGGGGTAGATTTAAGGCCTGAACCAAACCAGGACAGGTTCAGAGACATTCTCCTGACTTCATCTGAAGCTGGTTTAACCTTCAGGCTCTGACAGGGACCAGAAGTTTGACCTCCATCAGTCTAAAGGTCAAAGGGGACTGGTCCAGATTCAGAAACTAGAAACAGGTTTATTGATGGTGCAGAACCCAGACATCAGGTCTGCTTCTGGAGATCGAACCCGGTCTGCAGCAGCTGGCTTGTCACGGTTCGATGACAGGAAGTGAGGTCGGGTCTGACAGCACCCAACAAGACCCAGACAGGAAGTCATGGAGTCATTGTCAGCTGACCACAGAGCTGCTCAGGGTCAAAGGTCAAGGCTGGTAGAGAGCACCACAGAGGATGACAGGCTCAGAAAACACCTCAGTCAGCTAGCTTAGCTTAGCTTAGCTTAGCACCCAGAAAGATGAAGTGTTGGCTGACTGGTTAACTGTTAGCTTAGCACTTAGCTCAGGATCTTTACTCAGGACGCGATCACACAGGATGTGACAACATCACCGGCAGGAACCTCCCTTATATTTACGGACTGGGCGGGTTTCATCATCAGCAGATCAAAGCATCATTACAGAGTCTGATCCTCAGACCTGAGTCTGAAGTCACCACATGGCCTCAGATTTAAACGGGTGTTTCTCCAAATAAATATTTCAAACAACGTGTCATCTTTGAAATGTTTTTCAGGACCATAGTTTGGATCCTGTCCAGCTCATCAGAGCAGTTCTCATCAACACATTGGCTGTAAAACAACTTTCATCGTTGACAACAGAGACTTTATTGTGCCTCAGAATTAAATGAGTGAAATGTTTGGTTTTTCAGCCGGTGGTCCATCCTCTGTGACCACGATCCTGAACAGAGAAACCACTTCGATGTTCTCAGGGCAAACTGGACCAACACAGGAAGTAGCACCAAATGTTGGGACGGAAATCAGACATCAAGTCAAGCCTTTACCCTCGTCCAATCAGGACACAGATGTTTGTCAACACGACCATTAACGATGCTCCAACCAATCAGGACGCAGCTTTTCCAACAACATGTGAAACTGAAATGATTCAAACACAGCGATCTGACGTCAGACTGAAAAGGTTTATAGGGAAGGCTCAGGAGGTCAGGAGGTCTGCTCAGGACCAGAGCCACATTAACTTTTTGGATGGACTCGTCACACTGAGCCGTCTATGCTGATGATCCCACAGCAAGCGGCGCCCCCTGCTGTCAGGTTTTATGCTCTGTATGGTGTCAGTGTGAGCCGAGAGGAAGGCTTGTACTGAGTGTAGCTGGTCTGTCTGTTTAGCTTAATGTTTGATAGAAGAAGAAGCTGATTGAAGAGGATCCTTCTGTGCAAACCCAGGACAGACAGGGACAGACTGGGTACAGAGGGACAGAGGGAGAGAGAGAGGGAGAGACAGACAGACAGAGGGTCAGACAGAGGGATAGAAAGCGAGGGTCTCCAGCAAGCTGGTAGCTTCTTTAAACAGGAGATGATTGACAGAGTTGCAGCAGATTATCAAAGTTTCTCTTCTCATGGTCACATTCAAACCGTCACCTCTCTGTGTGCTGAGACAAACCCAGTCCAGGTGGGTCAGACCAGGAGCTCCTCCTCAGACTGAGCCGAAGTGATGAGTCTCACTGATGTGTTTCAACATGAGAGAACCTCACGCTCATTTCAAGTCTTTTTATCACCTTCAGAAGAAACTACAAACATGGCCGACGAGCTGTAGTCCAGATATTTGGATCTGTTTGACTAACGGGATGATCTGGACTCAGATCAGGTCCACAGAAGAGCTTCAGACTGAGCTAAAAGCATGTTTTCTGGTTGGGATCTAGACTGAAGATGAGGCGCAGCACACAGAGAGGAGAGTAGAATCCTCCATCAGCTGAAGACTGAAGAACTGAAGAACAGAAGACTGAAGAACTGAGGAGAAGAAAAAAGAGGATCGGTCTGCATAAAGCTTCCTAAACTGGAGGAGGAAGGAAAGGAAGGGAAGGGAAGGAAGGAAGGAAGGACACATGGGGTTTATCCAACAAACGTGGTGTAGTCACTAAACAAGTCTACTGTCGTTCAGTTTGTTTATATTCAAGTTTTACGTTTTATCTGTCCATTCATCTGTCTTATTGTCCATTCGCCGTCCATTGGCCCCACCCACACTCGTCCCCCTTCCACCTCACCTCTGACCCCGTGTCATATGATTGTCCAGCTGATTGGGCCAAAGGTTGGAGGGGGAGGGGCTTAAACTGACCTGAGCTCTTTGATGTGAGTCTGTAGCAGGTCTGGTCCGTTGGTTATATTCCCCCGTTGGCTTACAGCACGCCGCCTGAGTCTGGGGTTCATGAGTGTATATACATACATCTTGTATATATCCTGTATATATACACATACGGAGACAATGACTGAGTGTGTATGTGTGTGTGTGTGTGTGTGTGTGTGTGTGTGTGTGTGTGTGCGCGTGCGCGTCAGACTTCCGTGATCTCATTGTGATGGTCCTCTTCAAAAGGCTCGTTCTCTGGGTCCGAGTCCGTGGTGTCCGAGTAGCGGTAGTGATCCGGCTCGTTGTCGCTGACGTCTGGCGTCACCGAGGCGGTGCTGCTGGCGTCACAGTTAGCTCCCTCCTCCACCGTCTTCGTGAAGAACAGCTTGACCTGAAACATAGAGAGCGGTGAGAACGAGGGAGGAGCTTCAGGACAGGTGAGCTGCTTCTGCACACCTGAGAGGAGCAGAGCTCACCTTGAAGTTTGGGGAGAAGTTCCTGTTGGCTTTGTCCTTGTTGGCCTTGTCCAGGTCGTTCTTGGTCAGGGTCAGGACCAGGTAATCTCTGTCGTTTGTGTCTCCTCCCAACATCATCGTCGGAGTCATCATCCCCGGATTCTGCTGCATTCTGTCAGCAGGATCCCGCAGTGTTCCGGCACTCCCGTTCTCCAGTCTGTCCAGGTTCTCCTCTGGGCCCGGGATGAAGAAGGTGTTGACCCAAAAATGGAACATCTTTTCCTGAAAGACCAGCAGAACTTACAGGTCTGATAGAATCCAGCACAACCTGCAATCAGGTCTGGATTATCCTTATCCTCACCTTCTTCATCATCTTATTCTGCTTGTGGAAGAACTCCACCTTGATGTCCCCGCAGACAGGAAGTGGCTGTGGAAACTCAAACAGCATCAGTTTGTCTTCCCGCCGGGTGTTGTTGGGGTTAGACGTGTGGATCTTCACCTTCAGCTGATAGACCACAAACTGAGGATCTGCAGGGAGCAAAACACAAACACAAACACGGGGTTCACTAAGGATCACAGGATCCATCAGATCAACGACAGTCAAACGCTCTCTGTACCATCACTCATAACACGCCACCACATGGACTGAACTATCACTACAGAGCTCTAACACACACACACAAACACACACACAGAGGGACAGGCGGACTTACTGCAGGTCCCTCCGGTGAACATGGGGATGGTTTCAAACAGCATCTTGTGGAAGAGCAGAGCCACGGGTTTGTAGAGCAGATGGTTCCTCAGCAGGAAGCTGTAGTAGATGACGTAACGCCGCTGACTCGGGATGGTGACACCCTGAGAACACAGAAGGTGAACATCAGCAGAGTTTCAGCACATAGAGTAAAAGCCTCAGACCTGCTGGATTATCAGAGACTCTTCCACTAACGCTGTCTCTTCCTGAGACACTTAGCTGTTCTGGTACCTTCTTGTCCCGGGTGCGGACCTCTCCATAAAAGTCCAGCGCCTCCTGAGCTTCCTGGAACTTCCCTCTGTGCAGCAGGTAGGCGCAGATCATGACACCTGTTCGGCCTTTTCCCGCCTTGCAGTGGATGGCGGCGACGTGGTGCTCATCCTCACTCAGCCACTGATCCAGGTCCTCACAGAACGGCCTTATCAGCTCCAGCTGGGGCGGGTTGTGGTCCTCGAAGGGGTACTGAGCCACTGACAGAGAGAGAGAGAGACCCACAGAGAGCTGTGAGACAAACCGACTACCTGAAGACTCAGTGGGGCGCCATCATGAGATCAGAGGGCAGGGTTACCTTGACAGTTGAACTTTCCAGCATCATAATGTCGCTCAGCACACCTGGAGAGAGAGAGAGAGAGAGAGAAGTCACATCTGCACTCAGGTTGATGTTGGTAAAAGCTGACTCAGAGTCATTCTGAGGATGGAGAGCAGGACTCACAGGTTGTAGATCTTGTAGTGATTCTTGTGCTTTGAGTCTAAAAACCTGAGAGAGAGAGAAAAATAACACGTTTATTGCTCCGCCCGTCAGCAGGTCTGTGAACGCAGCACCTCTGACATCTTCAAACAGACTGATTCATGGTTTCTTAGCGTAAACAGAGACATCACTCATCCTGTTTCAACCCACTTGGGCTGCTAACTTCAGATGGTGTTTATAAAAACACTGCAGGGTTCCGATGAGCAAACTGAAGATTTACACCATGAAAAGGGGAAGGAAAGAAAGTGAAAAGATGAAGAGCCTCTCTAGGATAAGATCTGAACACAGTCCAACATACCGCACGACGTCGTCGATGTTGTTCCTGTAGACTCCCTCCAGACGCTCAGCGGGGAAACCCATGGCGATGATGTTTGGATAAATATCTGATCACAAGTTAAGATCTACAAACTTAGCCTTTCTCTCTCTCTCTGCCAAAAACACTCACTGAGCTTAAATATAACATGTTGTCCTGACAGTGACCCCCTGTGGTCATGAGATGTTAAAACAGCTAGCCGTTCGGAAATCTGAAGCTAACCTTAAAGAAATCATCTGAGCAAAAGTTTCAAACTTTAAACACTAAAAACCAGACACAATAACCAGGAGAGTAACCGGTTTAATCCTGCTGAGGACGGGGTCACTCTGATCAGATTTCAGATAAAACAAATATTTTCAAATAAATACTCTTTTTACTAAAACTTTCTGCTGTGTTTTTAAAGGTCTTCCATTTAACTTAAATCTTATTTTATTATAATATTATCTTTGATCTGTAACACTCTGAGATAGTCGAAATATAAAGTGCATTACAAATAACATTTATGATAATTATTGTTTGCTTTCAGGTCATATGGTGTCTGCCAAAGGGGGCGGGGCTTAGCAGCTTTATGCCTTCCAAAGAAACATGACCACCATCTTTTTCTCTACCTGAACCTGACTGAATAGTTCATTACACACAATCTCTCTCTCTCTCTCACACACACACTCAAATATTTTAAAGTCTCTGACACGTTTCAGAGAAGATTTGGAGATTTCAGGTTTAATAGTTGCAGACCATCTCTGCTCTCAGACTCGTGTGAATTAACCGCTGTTACATTTGGACTCTTGAGCTGCAGCTCTGGTTGGTTTTCTTTTAATTCTAATTTATGAGAACAACTCTCATGTTCAACAGTAAAAAATAAAACTTTATCTTGACAAAAACAAAGTCACTTATCATTAATTGCCTGACCCTGAAGAGCATAACCCGACGGGTTTTTTCCCCACAGGGAGGTTGAGAGGGGCGCTTGCTTTCCATGCATCAGTGAACGTGTGGAGGACAGTTTATACTGACTGACATTCAGTTCTTGATTGTAAAACAACCCCAGATTATTTAATGATTGAAAAAAAACTGTTGGCTGCTGTGCCATTCATCTGTTCTGGCCTAGGAGCAGCATCCCAGTGCGTCTATCATCACCTTCAGACAGCAGTATGGGCCAAAAGTAAAACTACAGTTTTGGGCCACATACTGTGCAAAGGTCAATGGCCCAGCAATACCATAACCATAAGAATTCTATCATCTCATTTTCACATCTGTGCCGCATACACAGGTAATCTGTACAACTGTCAGCCGACACTTGTGGAAGACAGCCAGAAACGGCCCAAAAGGGACTGCTATCCGAGGGAGGTGAATACAGTCAGGTTCAGTCATGATCTAGATGGTTTGGTGATACTTGACAGTTATCTGACTATGATCTCTGAAAAAATGCCAACACTGAAAAAAACAACGTGTTCAGTTTATCAATATACAATGTTTCTAATACTAAACTTATGGCCCAGTAAGAATAACTCTCAGGTGTGGTTTGATCTCAGGTGTGTTTCAGTCCGGGCTGATGCTGATGTAACGCCACTGACACCGTTGTTAGCTTACGTTAGCTTAGCCGGCTAGCTGCTGCCCTCAGTGGCTCTCAATAAACTTAAAAAATGACAATGGATAAATTAATATCTTTTCTGTCAGGCCGTGTTAACCTTGATTAGGTTTGCTGCGGTTATAAAGAGCCTTAATCCACAGAGTTGTGGGTATTTTTGAGGATAAACGCCTGCTAAGTTAGCTAGCTCGAGTCGCCCCTGTATATTCAGCCTGTGTAGCGAACTCCGTTTAAAAAACTACACACTAGAGATTCCTCACTAACACCTCAGTCTACCTATCTGTGAACTAACGGCACGTAAACGGGTCATAAATAATGAAAGTTAATTCCGCTTTGAAAGATCTATTTTTCAGACATATTAAAGCTAACGGTTCCCGTTAACTGAACTGTCCTCAGATTAAATCAGGTTAGTCTCTAAAAGCTCAGATTTTTGACACGAAGTTTGGTTTGTAAACTACGACACGAAACGCACTCGGCTGTGTGTTGAACAGCCGTGCAGAATGAAAACAGCATGTTTTTAGATATTATCAGCAGAGTTAAATTTAATATTAACTCTTCATCACATCAGGCAGACAGAGGCGCGTCCTGTCTCTGTGCACTGAGGGGCCCCGACCCCACACACGCATACACACACACACAAACTATCATGGGGACCACATGCAAGAATATGATTATTTTTAACCATTTCTCTGTCCTCTAAGCATATATAATTTATTTTTACTTTTTAAATTAACTCAATAAAGTGGCAGCACATTAACATTTCCTTTGAGACTGAAGATTTTTTTTCCATAGTCACAGTAAAGAATTTGAAATCTTAGTGTATACACTTCCTGTCAAAAAATGCAAGTTCTGGAATCATATCTGCATGAAAGCATGGTATTTGTGACGGCACAAACACAGACACAGTTTTTCTGCAGTTTCTGATGTACGGATTCCTCTCCTGAACACATACCTTGTAAAGTAGATGTGTGTAATATATTCTTTTTAACTATTTTTTAAGTAAATACTGCAACCTTCAGATTCAATGAAAGCTTGCAGCAGTTTGTTGCACCTATGGACCATGCACAGAATGAACAGCTGCCTCAATAAGCACTGACTGAGGCATGAAAAGCCAAGGTATGTACAGAAGCAACCTGACCGGTACCGTTTCAGAACTCATGTCCTATCCTTTCAACCAATCAACACCTTTAATGTACCTACTGTCAGTGACTCTTTGTTTTTTTTCCTCTCACTGCTCCATCTACAGAACACTGCAGGAGCCTTATTAGTTAACAGAGTTGTCAATCAACCTATTAAAACGAGATAACTAATCAAAACCAAACTAATCCCAAAACTGAACATTCAGATATAATGCTGTTTATACTGACAAACTATGCTTGCGAAACTATGATTTACAATTGATAGTTTGACCCACATTCCAGCTGCTAACCTGGAGGGGGTGCAGGGGGGTTAAGACCTGTACTGCAGCCAGTCAGTAGGGGGAGCTCTGAGTGTTTCAGGTTCACAGATAGTGAGCATCTAGGATCTTTATTTTAATGTTCAGTTTAGGCTCTCTGCAAAGCCCAAATAGTTCATTATAAAATACCTATATTATAAAAAGAAAGGGAAAAAAACAATTATCACTTCAAATTTTAGGGTGGCCGATCAGATCTGAAGGCAGGCCCAGCCCATTCTGCCCCTTCAGACTCGCTCCTGTATCCAAAACCAGTTAGTTAAAGAAGATTTTACCAGGTAAAGAAAGGATACAGGTGAGGTCCAGGTCGAAGCCATCCTCCTGGTACCGCCTTTTATTTCTGCTGACGATCTCCTTGATGAGGTGAGCCATGCTCAGTCACGGTCTCCGGTGGTCCGGTCGGGAAAATGATGACAGAGCGCCCGGAGACAGGCTGTATTCCTCCGCAATCTCCGCTGACTGGTTGCCGGGGAGAGAGGCTAACTGAGACCGCTAAGTTAGCCCGCAGATAGCTACCCACCAGCACCCCGATCTCCAGAAGGTC
This sequence comes from Labroides dimidiatus, assembly GCA_030710495.1. Taxonomy (NCBI): domain Eukaryota; kingdom Metazoa; phylum Chordata; class Actinopteri; order Labriformes; family Labridae; genus Labroides; species Labroides dimidiatus. The sequence goes on along the minus strand of CM061164.1, from coordinate 2,619,005 downwards.
GATGTTTGAATATTTTAGTGCAAAGAAATCCTTCTGTAGGAACAAAAACAGGTTCTAATGCATGAATGAATACTCCGTTAACGGACCTCTCCAGGTGCCACCCTGTGAGCTCCCGTGTGGCCAGTAGCTAGCCGGCCTTTAGTTGACAGGTAGCCCGGCCGTCAGTGCTGTTTTCTGGGTCAGAACAAGGGGGCGTCGGGGCCTCCTCCCTGCTCCCTCTGCGGGCCCGGGTTTCCAGGTCCCCCGCCTGGAGAAAAAAACATCCGCAGTTTTAAGTTCCCTCAAACTGCAGAGCTCCAGGCGCCGGAGGGGTCCTTTAGGAATCTTCCCGGACTCGGTGTGCCGCAGAGACGCCGTGACTGGATGCAGATCGGCGGAGAGAGAATCTCTCCGAGGCGGCTTATAGCGGAGGAAGAGATGAGACTGACGCTCCGCTGACACATTCGAACCGAGCACAGCAGCGCGACAGAGCACATCCGGTGTACGCCTTCAAAACAAAGCTCCCCTAATAAATGAAGGCAGTGGTTTTACATTGGATTGGAACTCACTGAAAAAGCAGTTAAGAGAATATTTAAAGAGACATGATTTAGGACCACGAGTCCTTGGTATAAAGACGGGCTGACATGAAAATAGTGATTGATTGCATATTTATTTGATGAGGAGAGAAACAAGCTGAAAACGTTTTTTTCTAATAAACTTTCATTATTTTGTTTAATGTTTTTTTTTTCCCATTTCAGTTATTTCAAATAATCTAAATGAATTATTGCCTGACTTTAGAGTTGACTGTCTTTAAATTTTAAAGTTATTTAAACTCCCTCGTTTTGACTGTAGGCTGAAATACTAACCGCGTATGATCATGATCTTATTTTGTAAAATCTGACACTTCCGTTCCTGACCTAAGTCTCACTGACTTGTTGATGCTAACTGTTTGCAGCTAACCTGACTCTCCAAACCAAACGCATCCTGTCAGCACACTGGGTTGCCAGTTTCTGACCGTGTAATCCCCCCTCTGAATGTAATATCCTGTGAGGGGAACAAACGGATACCTGGCAGCCCACACCGCTTCTCTGACATTACGTAATAAATTCTCATGCAGTTAAACTCGGTGATTTAACTCGATGGTTGTATCGATCTTAAAGGTTTCACATGTAAATGTGCAGGAAGCTCTCTTTGAACCGGGCCTGTGTTTATGCTAATAGTGTGAAATAGTGAAGAAGATGAGACAATGTGATGATTATGATGGATGAGGATGATGATGGATGAGGATGATGAAGAGGATGATGACACTGAAACTATAAATGTATTATTCTGCTCTGGAGCCATCAGCTGTGTGTCAGCGCCACCTGCCGGAGAAACATGCACAACAGGAGCTCGTTATATAAAATCTTTCCAGAGCACAGATTCCATTCAGGATTCAAAGCTTCATAAAAACACGTTAACAGCAAACTATGACATGAGGTCGTGCCTCGGATAACCGAGGGAGAGGTCAGCTTCAGCTCTTAAAGAGACCTTAACCGTTGTTTTTTTTAAATATATATACCTGCATGAGGTGCAGCAGGGTGCAAATACCAATCAACAACAGCAATCAAATCATAGAGGTAAGTTTTTGATTGATTATAAAATAAATAAATAATAAATAAATAAATAAATAAATAAATAAATAAATAAATAAATAAATAAATAAATAAATAAATAAAGGCAAGTTTTACTTTGCTCATTTTTGTCTTTTTTCTTTTTCTTTTTTTGATGAAAGAGACTGCATAAAAGCTTAATAATGTCATATGGTCGTGTGTGTGAGTCCCTTTTCAGATAGCAGTTTTTGAAGTGAGGATTTGTTATTCTGGTTCATATTCCAGAACTGTAGGTGGCGCTAGGCGGTCTGAAACCAAAACTATCATGACCGTAGAAGAAGCCAACCTGCTTCCTGTTGTCTGCTGTCAGCACCACCAAAGAAGAATATACAGTGGACGCGTCGCTGCGTGACGTGACGACAGGAGGTAAGAGTGGGTCATTTACCGGGGAATCGAACTATGTCTGTTATTCTACCGGGTGTTAACGGGTCTGTGGACGAGTCACCAGCGGTGATCTGAGTCAGTTCACCGGCTGGAGGGTCTAAGAGAGCCGCAGGGCCCCGAAGGTCAAACTGATGTTAGCGCCTAGCTCACTCACCAGGGGTCCAAACTGAGGCCCGGGGACTCACACAAGGTCTAAGGGGGGGCCGGGGACTTACATTAAGTCTAAAGGGCGACCGGGTACTCATAGAGGGCCCTCAGGGGGCTCGGTGAGGAGGTCCAGGGGTCTGCAGATGAAACTGGTAGATAAGATAATACAGGTTCAAGTGTGAAACAGACTCAGCCCCTCACCCGTTTAACCTGAACTCATACTCTGATCTTACGAAATCAGCCCTACAGGTGGGTCCAGAAGGAGAAACTGATCCTCAGCAGAGTTCGGTCTGTCTTTGATCCAGACTGAGGAGGACCCGAATAAGCTACACTAACATACCTGTGTGTACCAAACCCGGAAGAGAAAAGTGTTATTTTAAGTTTCTGTCAGTTTTAATAGGAGTTAAAAAACGGTCAGAGGAAAAGTCCACATCAGGATCAGGTTCAGCAGGAGCCGGTCTTTAAAACGGCCCAAACCAAAAACCCAGAAACCCTTTAAACTGAGGACACCTCAGGCCAGATGTTAAGACTGAGCTGAGAGCTTCATGAGTCCTGATCCACACTGAGCTCAAACACACATATGTCTGTTCATAAGCAACAGAACGTGGCTCACTTTAAATGACATCACATGCTGTGTGTATGTTTGTGTGTGTGTTTCCAGTCCTGTGTGTGTTTCCTGCCATCTCTCGCCCTGACGATGGTGCTGAGAGAGGTCCCAGCCGAAAACATTGCCCGTCCTCTGGGCAGGAATGAGGTCATCGGCCTGCTCTTCCGTCTCACCATTTTCGGTGCCGTCACTTACTTCACCATCAAGTGGATGGTGGACGCCATCGACCCGACCAGGAAGCAGAAGGTGGAGGCTCAGAAACAGGTGAGACAGAACGCTGAGGATGAAGCATTGGGGTTGCCGTGGAGACGTTGAAGAGCAAACTGTTGATTGGTTTTGGTCTCTGCAGGCGGAGAAGTTGATGCGTCAGATCGGCGTGAAAAATGTGAAGCTGTCCGAATATGAGATGAGCATCGCCGCTCACCTGGTCGACCCGCTCAGCATGCAGGTATGAGTCAACCAGATCAGATAGACCTCTCATCTGCTGATAAAGGCGTCTAAGAGTGTGTGTGTTTGTGTGTTTGTGTGTGTGTGTAGATCACATGGAGGGACATCGCCGGTCTGGATGAGGTGATCACAGAGTTAAAGGAGACAGTCATCTTACCTGTTCAGAAGAGACACCTGTTCCAGGGATCTAAACTGCTGCAGCCACCCAAAGGTCAGAGGTCACTCAACTCTGACTCTATCAGATTTTTTGATGGGGGGAGACAGAGGGAGGAGGGAGAGGAATTAAGGTGATAAAGGTGCCAACAACAGACCATAATCCCATTCTGTCGTCATGGTAACAGGTGTTCTGCTGTATGGGCCCCCGGGCTGTGGTAAGACACTGATTGCCAAGGCAACAGCGAAGGAGGCGGGGTTTCGTTTCATCAACCTGCAGCCGAGCACACTGACGGACAAATGGTACGGGGAGTCTCAGAAACTCGCCGCCGCCGTGTTTACGCTGGCCGTCAAACTGCAGCCATCAATCATCTTCGTAGATGAGATTGGTACGACACACACACACACACACACACACACACACACACACAGAGTGTACAGACAGGCTCTGATGTCAGTGGTCAGTCTGTGATCAGGTCTCTGACCTTTACGTGACTTCTGTGTTCAGACTCCTTCCTGAGGAACCGCTCCAGCTCCGACCACGAGGCCACAGCCATGATGAAGGCTCAGTTCATGAGTCTGTGGGATGGACTTGACACAGACCACCACTGTCAGGTAAGACCTGAAGGCGGTCTGTGGGACCTGAAGGGGGTCTGTGGGACCTGAAGGGGGTCTATGAGACCTGAAGGAGGTCTGTGGGACCTGAAGGGGGTCTGTGGTCTGTGGCGGTGAAACACTGACCTGTGTGTGTTTCAGGTCATCATCATGGGAGCCACCAACCGTCCTCAGGACCTGGACTCTGCTATTCTGAGGAGGATGCCCACCAGGTTCCACATCAACCAGCCTGTACGCACACACACGCTCACACACTCTCACACACACACACACACAGTAAGACTTTCGTGTACACACACTAACAAAATGTGTGTTTGTCCTGCAGAGTTTGAGGCAGAGGGAGCAGATCCTCAAACTCATCCTGGAGAACGAGAGTGTGAGTGTACACACACACACACACACACACACACACTCACACTCTATAGCAGGCTCAAACATGATGTTGATCTTGTTGAGGGTTGTTGGTGACCCCTGGTCCTCTGGGTACCTGGTCTCTCTGCAGGTGGACTCGTCTGTAGACCTGCTGGACATCGCCAAAGACACTGACGGTTTCTCAGGAAGTGACCTCAGAGAGATGTGCCGTGATGCTGCGCTGCTCTGCGTCCGAGACTTCGTCCACACTCAGGGTGACAGGTACCTGTCTGCCTGTCTGCTCACCTGGGCAATAGATATCTGTCTCTCTCTCCAAATCAATTTCAAATTCAAAATAAGCTTTATTGGCATGATTTTAAAAAAAAACACATGTTGCCAAAGCTGAAGTACAAACTCTCTTTCTGTCTGTCTGTCTGTCTGTCTGTCTCTCTCTCAGCCCCTCAGAGGATTTCATTCGTCCGATCCATCAGTCTGACCTCCAGAAGGCGATAAGTAAGATGAAGAAGTCGAAATCAGCGGGTGGACAGAGCGCCCTGCTGCACGCCGCACTTGACTGATCCTCCACCCCAACCCCCCCCCACACACACACACACTCACACACACTGACCTGCTGTCTCTACCTGTGTTTAAAGATGTGCCACTGCTCTGTCTTTTTCTATTGGAATCAGACGTGTTTAAAGGATCGTTTTTCTTTCTATCGGTACAAGTCCTCCTCCTCTACCTCCTCCTCTCCCTCCTCCTCCTCCTCTCCCTCCTCCTCCTCCTCCTCCCCTCCCTCCTCCTGAGCTTCCTGCTGTAAATAAACTCCTCTCATCTTTTTTTAAGTTATATCGAGCTGAAGCTGGCATCCTCTGGTGTGCTGCAGTCAAACACTGATGGCTTTAGATCTTTACACGCGTCAGACTTCAGACTCATTTCCTGATCATCTCACAGGAAGTCTCTGAGTTTCGTTTGTACAGCAGAGACGGTCGACCTTTGAAAGGACCTGAGGTCTGAAGCTCCTGTGAGGCGACTCGGGGACAAGGCTGATCAATCTGTTCGCTCATGTTTAACATCTGTATCAGCTGCAGCGGGCTGAGAGGGCAGCGCTTTGTCCACAGGGGGCGCCAGATCAACACCAAAGACCCGAGCCTCACAGGAGCTTTAAATCAACTGTAAAATGACCTGGTTATTACAATAATGTTGAATGATTTAATGTGTTTTTCATTTATTCATTAAAGTGTCTTATTGTTTACACTCTGAAACTCTTCAGCTTTCAGTGTTTACCACCTTTAGAGTGAAATTATCAGGAAATGAAGGATTTATCAAACAAATCTGTTTTTATTTGTTCACTCTGTAAAATAAAAACCTCAACAGGTCTGAGGCCGAGACGGTCTGAACTGCATCAAAAAATTAAACTATGAGAAGGTTTTCATCTTTTCCATGAAGTGAAGTTTAATATGATGAAGATGATGATGTTTTGATCCTGACGTCAAATCAGAGATAAATTAGTACGAGCTTGCTTTAAATGATGCCTTCAGATGTTTGTCAGGCCATCGAACAGAGCACTCACACTAACAGAGGATTAACGAGTGAATGATGGATCAGTGAAGACGACCTGATCAGTAAACCTATGAACTGCTGAACGATGACCACGTGATAAAACCAAAACATGTTTCTGTGTCTGACTGAACCCAGTGGAAGGAAACGTCCTGACACACTGACATGATGAGGATTTCTAACGATAAGACAGAAAACTCTTCTCTGTTCAGTCTGGTGAAAAACTTTATTAAAGCTTATTGAATCAAAACATTTGGCATCCATCCCTCTGCAAAAACAGGAAGTTTAAGGAAAATAAAATCACAGAGTAAAAGCTGAAACTGAATTCAAGTAAACAACCCAAAGAAGAGAGGGGCCCTGCGGCCATTTGTAAAACTTTAAACTGATTTTGGCACAAAGACATAAAAATAAAAATTCACCCTGAGGACGTGAAACCAAAGTTAGGATCTCTGCAGCTCTAACCGTCAGTACAAGACTTCTTTAAAGGACTCTTATTGTGAAAGGCAACACTCTGACACGTCAGAAGTTTTCTTATTTTCAACAACGAAGTAAGAGTCCGATCACAGCAGCACCTGGTGGCTGTGAGAGGAACTGCAGCTCTGAGACCAAACTCAAGACAAAAGTCAAAAAGATCCAAAAGCCACAAAGAAGAAGTGAGGGCATGCCGCTAAAAGAGAATAAATACGAAGAAAAAACACCCTGAAGAGACCCCATAGTGCCAACCATCATTCTAACTGACCCTGATTTACAGACTGAAGAGGATTAAAGGGTCAGTTCACCTAAAACAGCACACACAAAACTGAGACTCAAAGATCATGAGCTGGAGGATGTTTCTCTACTTCCTGTCAGCTTGTCAGTCGATAAACATGCAGTTTCTGATAAAGTCTGATGAGCAGGAACATAAACATTAAAGAGACGGGCTAAACCTGAAACAGAGCTGAAACAGTCCTGAAAGAGATCATCTAATCACTAAAGTGCCTTCTTGTACTGCAGTCCTCCAACAGCAGGGACATCTAGTGGTCAAACTGGAGAACTGTTTAATTACTACTAAGAGTTACCTGATAGTGTTCAATACCTCATTCTGATTGGTCCAGGGCCATAAACAACAGCAGAAACAATGTCAGACAACCTGATCACATGTCAGATCAAAACAATCCTTTGAAATGGACTGGATCTAAATGGACCCGGTCAGACCAGAACCAGAACGCTCTGGTTCCTGACTTCAGGTACCAAACCATATAGAACAGAAAACATAAAGCAGAGCAGAATGATCCTGATTGGTCCAACCCAAATTATCCAAAAAACAATGTTAGAGATAAATGGAGCCCTCGTCCTGTCACATCAGGAGCCACAGGTGAGTTCACCTGTCTTAGAGTCCACAGTTTACCACAGGTACACCTGATGACATTATCAGCTGACTCGTTCCTATCAACCACCTGGATGAACTCTGTTTCAGAGTTAGGATTCATTCTGTAAACAGGCTAAAGGTCAGCAGCCAATCAGCTGTGAGGATCAGTGACGGACTCGCAGCAGTCAGAGCACAAACAAGTTAAAATGACCAGGAGAGAAATCAGGCTTCAGTCAGCTTCACCAGCAGGGGGCGACACGGGAGGAGAGTCCCTGTGGGGTCAGGTGACCCCTCAGTCTCTAAACACCTTTTTAAACTAACAGGTCTTTCCTACAGCTGGGCTGGGATTGGACAACTGTAGCAGTGGGCGGGGCGTATCTTCATTCATGTCTAAAGAACTTAAGAGTACCTCTGGTCTCAGGTGAGCTAAGGTGGTCAGGGTTAAGGCTGAGGGGGACAGGTGTCTGGGCTCAGAGCTCAATGTTTGGTCCTCGTCCGATGCTCCTCCCCTCACACTCCCTCTCAAAGTCACAGCCGTCCAGCAGGTGGCGGTACGTGGCCCGAACGTCCCGGTACAGAGGAGCGTCCTCCTTCTCCAGCCCGGGGAATCGAACCGGTGACTCGTTGATGAGCATCTGCAGGCGGGGGCCTCGCTGGCAGTCATACAGGACGAAGAGGATGTTGGCGGCGTACGGGACGATGAGACTGGTTCGGAAACTTCTACCTGTGGGACACAACAGGTGAGAGACAGACAGGTGAGAGATCAGAATCAGAATCAGAATAAGAAATACTTTATTAATCCCAGAGCGAAATTCGGTGTGAGAGATACAACAGGACCGATGCCAGGACATGGGTGAAGCTTCTTACCATGCTGTGATTGGTAGTTGCTGGCAGTGGGCGGAGTCTTGTCCTTGTAGAGTCCCAGCAGGGAGTAGAGGGGGAGGAGCGTCTCAGCATGACCCACCAGGATGGAGGCGGGCTCAGGAGCTGCATCTGTCGACCTGCAGGTCATTAAATATAAAAGGATTCAGTCTGCTTCCTGTCATGTGCTCTTTCAAAATAAAAGCTCCTAACTGGTTAACATCACACAAAGTCTGATGCACATTTTCAAACTGCACATGAATCCTTTTTTTACGCCTTTAAACGTCTGAAAATCTCAAAATCATCACAAGCTCAGCTGCAGCTCTTTGTTTCCTGTGATGTCACCGACCTGCGGGGGCGTCCGGCTTTATCGAGTGTCCTGAAGACATGATGGAAGAGAGGACAGCTGGACAGACTGCTGATCGCATGACCATGAGAGCGCTTCCAGTACTGCTTCAGGTCCGACTTATACTCCAGCACCTGCAGACACAGAGCAGGGTCACACACACCAAGCAGACGAGGCTGGAGGTCTGCTGAACACTGTGTGTGTGTGTGTGTCTGTGTGTGAGTACCTTGGCGTCACTCTCATCAAACAGGAAACACCACGGCGAGTGCAGAGACTTGATGGAGAGCTCGTAGGAGCACAAGAAGAACGCAGCTTCAACCAACTCTACAGGAGACACAGAGGGACAAACTTCAGCATGAAATACACACACCACCCCAGAGTGTGTGTGTGTGTGTGTGTGTGTGTGTGTCTGACCTGGGGTGAGGCGTTGATGAGGAAGGCCCAGCTTCTCAGCCATCCTCCTCCTCACTGCGTCCATCTCCTCCCCTTGTTTGAACTTCTCCACCTCCAGCAGCGCCGTGCGGTTGTTCTCCACGCCCTCCACGTAACCACGACAACGTTCAAAGAATCGCATCAATTCGTCGTCCACCTGGTGGTTGTACTGCACCTCTGCAGGCAGAGAGAGAGAGAGAGAGAAAGAGCGAGAGAGACCTCCAGATGTTGAGTTTTGATCGTCAGGTGGTAAACTCTGAACCTGTGCATTAGATGGTTTAAACGCTGACCTTTGCCCCTCCAGGCGTCCCTCAGCCCCTCCTGAAACGCCTCAATGCTGCTCACACAGCGGTGTTTGGAGCTGCTCCTTAGACTGATCCTACTCAGGTTCTCCTCCGCCAACAGCGACGGGAACAAGACGTACAGACGCTTCGCCAGCTGACGGAGGTCCTCCCTGCCCTTCATCACCAACTGACCTGAGGAGGAGGAGGAGATGGTGGAGGAGGAGGACAGGGAGGTGGAGGTGGAGAAGAGGAGGGGGAGAGGAGATATAATGACATGAGTCTGATGAAAATTAAAACATCCTTTTAAAGAAGAATCATAAATGTTGTGGATAATAAAATGTGTTCACAGAGTTTTTCAGAAATCATTTAGTTAGAGTGAGGAGCTCATGTGTGTTTAAAGAGTTAAAATGTGTGTGTGTGTGTGTGTGTGTGTGTGTGTGTGTGTGTAAAGGGTTAGTGTGTATGATGTTTATGTCACATGATATCAGACTGATTTATCCAGCTGATCAGAGCTCACACTTCACTGATTTTTCAACATTAAACTCTCTCTCTGTCTGTCTCTGTGTGTCTCTCTGTCTGTCTGCCTGTCTTAAGGGTAAATACTGTTTTCAGAAATCACTTGTGTCTCGGTCCCGGGCTCCTACCGTCCATGTCCTCGGTGTACCACATCTCCCAGCGGCTCTGGAGCTCCTGCAGCCGGCCTGCGGAGCTCCCAGAGCCCGCGGAGCTTCTGGGGGATTCGGTGCGGACCAGCTCGCTCAGTTTGTGGATCCTGCGGATGTTCTTGACGGTGGGGAACCGGCTACCGTGCCGGATGATGGCGGTCAGGTGCACCGGGTTGCAGCGCTCGTTGGCCGGGGGTTTGAGGACGGAGGTGTTCACGGCGGTCAGGTCCCGCAGTAGGTGCGGGTTCACCTCCTCGTACCGGGTCTTCGTCCCGAAATAAGCGGCGATGTGCGGGATGTCCGGGACCGAATGAGAAGAGCACGAGAGGCGGGTCAGAACCAGGCCGAGGGCCGCCACGAGCAGACCGTGTCTGGGCGGGATAACGGAGAACATGCCGGCGGTACCGGAGAAACGAACCAGGTCTAACGGACCGGGTCTGAGGTCCAGGAGCGTCACCCTAACGGTTTCTATGTTGATGTTCCGGGTTCCTCTGAACTTTGACCTCCGTGACGTTCAGCACACCGCTGGACGAACAAAAAACATCCAGGAGTTTAAACTCGACGGTTTGAAGTGAAACGATAAATTATTTTTATATAAATCACGAAGGTGAAAAAAACTAAAACACGCTCCTCAATGTGCGAACAGGATTTTAGGGTGAAACTGTGAAACATGGCGTCAAATCTGATAAAATCACCTTCAGTTAACTTCAAGGACTACAAACACCTGACTCCAGATCCGGACTACAAAACCACAACTTCCGTTTGATATTATTCAAAGTAAAAGCACAAAGAAGAACTTTATACGGTTGAATGTCTTTATGATTTTTTTTAAATACATAAATAAATAAAAATAAAATTTATTTTATTTTATTTTTTTTTTTTTGGTAGTTGGACTCATTACTCTACTTACGCAGATATATTTTTAACATGTACTTCAAGAAGTAAGGCCATGCAAGGAAGAGAGTGCTAAAAAAAATAAACGGCACGACAAAACGTTTTCATCTTATAATTAAACTCAAAAACCGCCTAAATTATGAAGTTGTAAATTCAAAGTTATTCAGAATGAAAATGATGATTTTATGTTGAGAATATTTGTCCCTGAGTTTTGTTCTGCAGGTGAGCGGTTCAACCACTGGGTGTCAGTAAAAACAAGTTTTCAAACTGGACTCTCTCAGGAACATCAGGCACAGACTTAAACATTTAGCACTGGATCATGAATCCATTAGACAGGTATTTCGCAGAGCTGAAGTGTTTTATCGTGAATGAAAAAGAAATAAATGTAACAAAACTAAACTGTTTAATGTTAGCTCAAATGTTTGTGTTATCAAAGGAAATCCCAGCTGTGCTTTGTCAGGTTCTGTGAGAGAAGTTTTCAGAAACAAAGTGTTTAAAGCTGACTCACTTGTTTAGGATTTAAGAGCTTAATGAGAAAATCAAAAACAGACGAGAGGAGGAGAAAAGAGAGGAACATGAGGAGGAAGAGAGAGGGGGAGGGAGAGAGAGAGAGAGAAACAGGGAGGGGGAAGGGTGGAGTGTTTTCAGGCATGTTGAGCCTCGTGTCACTTTGAGGATGAAGACCAAACACGGAGCAACACAGCGACACAACAAGCTGCCAACTACCGATAACTGATCAACCAGGGATCCATAGATGAGAGAGAGAGAGAGAGAAAGAGAGAGAGACAGAGAGAGAGAGGGACCCGCGGGGAGCTCCTGAGTCAGCGCACGAGAGCCTGAAACTTCAAACATCTGCAGCGCGTGCAGCAGGTGAGGACACAGAACAGAGATCAGATGATTTATTGGACCTGGAGCTCAGAGTGATGGTCAGGGAGCAGGTCCTCCATCTCTCAGCCTTCTGCAGAGTGCAGGAAAGTTTCTCTGACAGCTTCAGTTAAAGCAGAGGAAACATGTCGGTGTTTAAGTTTCAGAGCAGAGAAACTTCATTAAGCAAAACAAAAACAAACAAAAAAAGCAAAAAAAAAAAAAAAAAAAAAAAAAAAAAAATGTGATGTCTAATTTTGCCCAGTTACATTTAACTCTGACTTTTTTTCCGCTTCTAAAATATACAGTTATTCACGAGCTTTTATTGTGAAGGGCTGCTCAGACGATCAGAGAAACTGCTTAAAACCGTCTCAAACTGTTCAGGACTGTGGATTATTTGGAAAGTGATAAATAAAGAGAGGTTTTTGGAGATTGTATAGAAAACAATCTGCAGATCTGATGTTTCTAAAAAAGACCCTTTAAAGGGGGCGCCACCACTTCAGAGTTCCTTAACCTGAGGAACTTCCTGCAAACTGGATTTTTCAGACAGACTTTTCAGGTCACAGTCGCCTGAAGATGTTTTAAAAGTCAGCATGTGAGGGCTGCCGCTCAGTCAGAAGTGGGTCAGGAGAAGACCTGAGGCGCTCCTCAGACATCCGCCCAGGTGTCAGAGAAGCTGTCAGCCGCCAGAGGTGAGGAAGTGATGTAACCTGAATCCAAGCTACACCTTCAGGAAGATGAACACCTGACACGCCCACTTTGGCCCACTTTGACCCCGTTCCTGGTCCTGGCTCTGTTTGTATGCTGCCCCTGTTCAACCAGGTCCTGGTCTGGCCCAGGCTGTGGCTTCCTACCAGTCTGGTACTGAACATCCCAGCTGTGGTCCCAGCCCCCGACTCCCAAGGGGAGGCTGAGGGCCTGTTCAACCGGTTCATCTGGAGTGTTTATTCTTTGACACCTGAGACTCAGTCCTCAGAGACGGCCCCACCCGCCCCAGCTCAGGGGCAGGTATCAGGTGCAGTGAATGAAGCGCTCCCTGCGGCATGTTGTTGATGCCTCAGAGAGGAGGTCTGAGAGGAGGGCTGAGGGGAGGTCTAAGGTCTGCGAGGAGGACTGAGAGGAGGTCTGAGGACTGAGGTCTGAGACGAGGTTTGAGAGGAGGGCTGAGGGGAGGTCTGAGGGCTGAGAGGAGGGCTGAGGGCTGAGGGGAGGTCTGAGGGCTGAGGGGAGGTCTGAGGGCTGAGAGGAGGGCTGAGGGGAGGTCTGAGGGCTAAGGGGAGGTCTGAGAGGAGGTCTGAGGGCTGAGAGGAGGTCTGAGGTCTCAGGGTTTCCAAGCAGCTGAACCCAGCCCCTCCAGAGTCCACTCAGAGCTGGGTTAATGATTCAGGGTCTGCTGGTCACTTATTGACTGAAGACACTCTTTAGCTCCAGCTTCAGACCAGAGGGGCCAGACTGAGCTGAGCCGGACTCTGTGACTCTGGGTCTGACTGACAGGATCACACAGACCCTCTCTCACACCTCTTCAGTCCTTATGCTGGATCTGACCTGTTACCTCCTCGGGGACCTCTGAGCCCACCTGGATACCTGACACAAAGCGGTCCTCCTATGAACCTGATTTCTTTAGACTGGATGAGTTCTGAACCTCTGGCGGACGGATCCATCTCCCAGCAAGACAAACTCCTCACTAGTTCCTCTTTTCTTACCTAGACCAGGACCAGGACCAGGACCAGCAGACATGGGCACTGGCTGCAGAATGGTCGATGTGAAGCAGAGTAGAGCGGTGCCGCCGCCGGATGGAGGCTGGGGCTGGGTGATCGTTGGATGCTGCTTCATGGTGACGGTCTGCACACGGGCAGTGACAAGGTAACACACACACACACACACACACACACACACACACACACACACACACACACACACACACACAGAGTGTTTTGAAGTTTTCTTGCTGTTCAGAGAGACCTGAAGAACTGATCCGGGTCCAGGTTTTTCAGCCTGTTGACCGTGCACACGTCCAGGTGCAGCCGGTTCATCCTGGGCTCAGGTTTCAGCTGACAGGTTCCTTACAGTCAAACTGAGACTCAGTGGAGACAGATGGACAGTTTGTGTCCCTGATGGGAGCTCACAGGTCCTCAAACTGGATTTGGGTCACCCTGGAGTAGAGGGAAGAACCAGAATAGTTCATCGGTGAACTGAGCTGAGAGTCCAGTTGCTGACAAGTTCAGGTTTTGTGTTCCAGCTTCAGGAGAAACCGCCGTGTGAACAAACACAGATGAGCCCGTGCCTGAGAGCAGATATCCAGACCTCACTGCAGAGGAGCAGGTTTTACCCACATGGTCCCCAGCAGGGAGCCGGTTCAGAGAAAGCAGACTCAGAGGTCTGTTTGGGTTCTGAGGTTTTGGACCAAAGGTCAACAGAAACCTTTAAAAACGTAACTCTACACCTTACGGACCACGAGTTTAACCTGAATCAGCTGTGTGTGTGTGTGTGTGTGTGTGTGTGTGTGTGTGTGTGTGTGTGTGTGTGTGTGTGTGTGTGTGTGTGTGTGTGTGTGTGTTCAGAGTGAAGTCAGGTCAGACATGCTGAAACACATCCACACTGTAAGAAACCGAACCTGCAGCTGTAACTCATGAGCCGAGTTCAGGAGGAGAGTCAGGACTCAGACCAACCACCAGGCTTCAGCTCCAGTGACGCTCGGCACCGCCACAACCACCGACATGTCACAGCCGCTATGAATAGTTAAAGTCAGAGTGTCGTTTGTTCACATAGCTTCTGTTTCTGTCAACACCAAACACACACAGACACACAGGCACACACACACACAGGCACACACACATGTTTTCTCACAGCTGATGGTCAACAACATCTATCATCCTCTCTGGTGACAGCAGACAGATGAAAGTGAACTGTGGAGAAAGTTCTGACAAACAGAATCAGAGTTTAAATCACCCCAACGCCCTTCAGACAACTCTCTGAAGAGTTGCTTATTGACTCTGAAGAATTTCTGATCGACTCTTTAAAAAGTTTCTTATTGACTAAAGAGTTTCAGATCAACTCTTTTGGGAGTTTCTGATCGACTTTTCAAAGAGTTCCTAAGTGACTCTGAAGAGTTTCTTATCGACTCTTTGAAGAGTTTCTTATCGACTCTTTGAAGAGATGCTGACTGACTCTTCTGGGAGTTTCTGATCGACTCTTTGAAGCGTTTCTTATCAACTCTCTAAAGAGATTCTGATTGACTCTTTAAGGGGTTTCTGATCGACTCTTCAAAGAGTTCCTAACTGACTCTAAAGAGCTTCTGATCGACTCTTCAAAGAGTTCCTAACTGACTCTAAAGAGTTTCTGATCGACTCTTCAAAGAGTTCCTAACTGACTCTAAAGAGCTTCTGATCGACTCTTCAAAGAGTTCCTAACTGACTCTAAAGAGCTTCTGATCGACTCTTCAAAGAGTTCCTAACTGACTCTAAAGAGTTTCTGATCGACTCTTCAAAGAGTTCCTTACTGACTCTAAAGAGTTTCTGATTGACTCTTCAAAGAGTTCCTAACTGACGCTCTGACAAAAACAGAAATATTGATTTTGAAGCTTCAGCTGTCGGGTCAAGATTCAGTCTGACCTGTCTACAACAAGAAGTTACATTTTGATTTTCAACACAGTGAACTGAATGACCTGTGTGTGTGTGTGTGTGTTTGTGTGTGTGTGTGTTTGTGTGTGTGTGTGTGTGTGTTTGTGTGCCTAGTTAACTCCTGAAAGTGTGTGAGACTCTGCACCTGAACAAACATGAGTTCCTTTGAATCGTGTCACCTCTGAGGCGTTTGGGTAACACGTTCCTGCAGGCCAGAGCTGACGGTGCATTCAGGGACTCACACTCAGTCAGGAAACAGGACACTCAGCGCGTCAGGAGAACTTCTGCAGGACTCAGCCAGAGCTCGTCTGAGCAGCTCCATGTGGCTCCTTATGAGCCCACTGTGGTTCAGCGATCAGACCACAGATCCCTGTGACCTTTGACCCCTCGGCTCTCCTGCTCTGACCTCTGACTCACATGTCCCATTCAGAGTCTACCCCCCCCCCCCCCCACACCCTGCTGCACAAACACTCAAACCCTTATTTCTAATTTGCTGCTGATGCACCATGCCATTCTCCCATGATTCATTGCTTCACTGGAGTGCAGAGGTGAATCTGTGACGAGTCAAACATTATAAACGTGATCACGTGACCTCAGGTTTCGTAAGAGGGGCTCTGAAGTCCAGCAGAAACCAGTACACATTACATAACACACACACACACACACTTACACACACACACCTCATTGACCTCCTGAAAGGTTACGATTGATCAGTGATTGGCTCTCTGATTTGTTGTGTCACTTCTGTGTGTGTTTTCAGGTGTGTGTCGATCTTCTTCGTGGAGTTCCAGGCTCACTTCGGAGCGGACTATGCAGCGACGGCGTGGATCCACAGCCTGGTGGACTGCACCACGATGCTCTGTGGTCAGTACTGAACCAATCATGGACTGATCAACAGCTAATCGATCAGCTGACCAACTGACTGACTGACTCTGTGTGTGTGTGTGTGTGTGCAGCTCCTGTGGGCAGTCTGGTTGGTAACCGCTGGTCTTGCCGGGTGGCGGTGATGCTGGGCGGGCTCCTCTCCTCCTCTGGACTCCTCCTCAGCTCCTTCTGCTGCAGCCTGGAGCTGCTCTACCTGAGCATGGGTGTCCTGACAGGTGAACACACACCTGAACACACACCTGACCATCCTCACCTGAGCCAAACACATCTCTCTAACAGCTTCATGTCTCTCTCTCTCCAGGTGTCGGCTTCGCTCTCTGCTACACCCCGGCCATCGCCATGGTTGGCTGTTACTTCCGCAGACGGAAGGCATTGGCGTACGGCATTGCCATGTCGGGCAGCGGGATTGGAACCTTCGTGCTGGCGCCGGCGGTGCAGCTGCTCATTGAATTGTACTCATGGAGGGGGGCGCTGCTGGTTCTCAGCGCCTTTGTGGCCAACCTGTGTGTCTGCGGGGCGCTACTGCGACCAATCACGGTGCAGGAGGAGGAGGAGGAGGAGGCAGAAGGGAAGGAGGCGGAGTCAGCGGGGGAGGAGAAACCAGGTGAGGAGCTCATTGGTTGATTCAAAGTGTCCGTACAAACACTCCACAGGACATTACGCTTACCCGTGTGTCTCCTGATGCAGGTAATGTCCAGTCACATGACGCAGAGCTCGCTGTCAAACCCTCCAAAAAGTCAGAGGACCCCCTCCTGTCGTCAGAGAAGTCTCTGCTGCCAGTAAGCCCCGCCCCTCCACCTGAGGTGAGGCGGTGCTTCAGCTCTTACTTCCTGTCCAGTAAGGAGTACCGCTTCCTGCTGCTGCCGGACTTCCTGGGTCTGTCCGTGTCCTTCCTCTTCCTGGCCAGCGGCTGCAGCCTCCCCTTCGTCTACCTGGTGCCCTACGCTCTGAGCGTGGGCGTCAGCCACCAGCACGCCGCCTTCCTCATGTCCATCTTAGGTGTTGTAGACATCGTGGGGAACATCACGTTCGGCTGGCTGACAGACAGACGGTACGCCACTCTGAACACACCGACACCTTGTTTACAATGCCATTTAACCACGGAGCTCAGGGTTCAGGTGGATATTACGATACGTCAGAGGTCAAACGTCTCACGCGTCTCACGCCTTCCTCTCTGTTTCTCTCTCAGGTGTCTGAAGCCGTACCGTCTGGCGTGCTACATCTTCTCTGTTGCGATGGAGGGTCTCTGTTGCCTCTC
This sequence comes from Labroides dimidiatus, assembly GCA_030710495.1. Lineage (NCBI taxonomy): Eukaryota > Metazoa > Chordata > Actinopteri > Labriformes > Labridae > Labroides > Labroides dimidiatus. The sequence goes on along the minus strand of CM061164.1, from coordinate 2,601,653 downwards.
CACGCCGTTGCTCCGCTCCTTTGGGCTCCTTGTGCCCTTCGCCGTCCTGTATGGATACTTTGACGGCGCCTACGTGGCTCTGATCCCCGTGGTGACGTCAGATCTGGTGGGAGCTCCGTACCTGTCCTCCGCGCTGGGTGTGGTCTATTTCCTTCACGCCATCCCATACCTGGTCAGCCCGCCAGTCGGAGGTAAGAGACTCAAGAAGAAGTGATACGTGTTTAGAACTCCTGACAAACTCCTCTAACCGTTCAAGTTCACCTGTTCACCTGTTCATCGCCCCCCTGTGGTGTCTAGAGGTACTGCAGCATTAAGTCCAGAAGCTTCCAGAAAAGGATCAGAAAGAGCGACACAGTGGACGCAGAGAAAACTCAGTCTGTGTCATATCACAGGCGGAGCCTCCACAAGCTCTAACGAGGTGTGGACCAATCAGAATCAAGCTTAGAACGCAGGTTAGATGACAGAAACATGGACAGGTGTTGATGTGCTGAAGGAGGATCAGCAGAGACGTGGAGCACCGCGCTCTGAGCTTGGTGGCGTCTGTGAGGTCAGAACCTCGTCCTCTCTGTTGTGAAACCGGATTCCTCTGAACAACATCAGCGTTCTGGTTTGAGCTGATCCAGCGTGAAGACATCCGTCTGTAAACAGATCGATCGGCAGGATGTGATGTAATATTGACGACAGGGAGCGAGTAAAGACGGCCCAGCTGAAGATAACAGCTGTGTTACGTAATGTCAGACAGCAGGCAGCTGATTGGTTGATCTCAGCGAGCAAAGTTCAGACAAGTAAACAGGAAGAGAATTTATGAGACATCAAGAGTTTGTTTTTATTCATACATTTAATTATAATTAATTATTTAAAATGTCCCTTCATCTCAGAAAGACCTGATCCTCTTCCTCTGTAGACCTCTGCCGAACAAACATTTAAATCTTGTACTTCCTGTTTACAGGGAAACTGAGACTCACCACGGACAGAAGAAGTCAGAGCCGGAGGTCGTTCATCACGTCCTGGTATCACAGGAATCTACGAAGAGAGGTGTAAAAACATCGTACTAACCTCCTCACTCTTCTTCTTCTCTTGCTGTAGGTTGGCTCGTTGACATCACAGGAAGTTACACGCCCACCTTCTTCCTGAGTGGCACCGCCCTGCTGCTCAGCGCACTCGTCCTTTTCACTGTTGCCGGGATACGACGCTGCCGCAGTCACCAGAAGTTCACCGCCATCTCCCAGGAAACAAAGCCCCTAGAGCCCCTCCCCCTCAGCCCGCCCAGCCAATCAGAGTGCTTTATCACTTTCAACAAGGAGGCTCTTGGTCAAGGCGTGGCCTTGTAGCCTCAGAGGAATCAACCAATCAGTGAGACTTTGATCTCTCGAGTCCCCTAGAGGCCAGGTGACAAACTGCAGCTGGTAGAAACTCGGTCATGTGACCTCAACGAACACCTGGACCAGACTTTTACAGGATGAGTGGAACATGCTAATGTTGACTGAGAAGCTAACAGGAAGTAAACAAGAACCAACAAAATAAAAGAAACTGTAATGCTAACATGCTAAGGAGCCTGTTAGCTCGCTGGCTGAGCTACAGTAAAAACTGATGATGTGATATGATGATTAACAGGTTCCCCTGGAGTCCTCAGCACAGCGAGGACTCCAGAGAGGACTCCAGTGTCCTCACAGCCTGGTGAATGAATGAATCCAGTTTATAATCTGAGCCTGTCGTGATTCTGTTGTTGATGATTTATTTGAAGATTTGTTTTTTTCCAGCTCTCAAAATGAGAAGTTGGATTATTTGTACTTTCAACCCTGAAGATTTTAATTTGGTTTGTAGTTCGAGGAGATGGTATTCAGTTCGAAGTCTCATTGATGAGACTTAAAGGACAAACTTTATGGATCAAAGCTCAAACAGAGTTCCTCAGTTTGATGAAAACTCTCTGAAATCATCTCCAGGACAGTGTTCATGTTTTGTAATAGTGCCATCTAGTGGTGAGAGCCGGTCAGCTCTGAGTGTCTGCGTCACTTCACTCATCAGACGGACGGTTTGAGGACCTGTGAGCTCAGACTGACTCAGGACTCTCTCAGCTGACTCCACTGAGCCGCTTTTTATCGGTTTGATGCCAGACAGCAAATATATCATTCAGCAAACACTGCCAGACGCTGCAGAGGACATGAAAAGCTTTCCCTGTTTTATTTTATGAACTTTGACAAAGTGGATCTTTAAATGACGACAGCAGTGGTCAGAAAAAACAGCTTCTGTTATCAGAGATTTATCTCTGTAGACTCTGAACTCAGAGTTTTTATTCTTTTTTTTTTTTACATAAAAGCAAAAAACAAAACAAAAACATGTCTCTTTTGGACTGAAACTGTGACGCACAGAGTCCTGACCCCGTTTCTCAGAACAAATAATCGGTCTGTTATTAAAGACCATGATCTCAGATCCACATGAGTGGATCATATTCAGGGTTCGTACTGAGAAGAAGAAACTCTAAATAAGTGAAATCAGGGACTTAATCTGGAGACACTCAGTCAGTTTAAACATTTTAGAATAGATTTAAAGATTGTTAAACTGCTCCTCCTCTGACTCACACCCACCTGCCTCTTTGGATGACTGTTAAGATAAGACATAAATAGATAAATGTACATTTAAAATCAGTGAACAGATGATTCTTTGTTCCTCACTCGGTCAGATTCACAAAGCGTGAGTCATTAGTCATGTTTTTGTTTCTCTGGAGAAGCTGCTGTGAGGAACTCGTGGTTTGAGTTGAGTTTGGCGCCCCCCTGTGGACAAACATAGAGCTCAGGAGCGGATGTTTCAGGTTTTTGATTATTTTTTTTCGACTGGTTCAGATCTCTGTTTCTCTCCAAAGTTTTAAAATCCAGCATGAAGCTTTGATCTGATCGGATTATTGATCCACAGGTCTCTGAATCCATGTGTTGAAGTTCTGTACTCTCAGGTTTAACAGGGCTGGACTGGTCTTGGATCAGGAATCAGATCCTGTCCTCTCTTTGTTTCTCTGTGAAGGTTTCATCTGTAGATGCTGACCAGATTAAAACACTTCCTCAGTGTTTTGTCTCTTTATGTGCATCCCTAAATACGGTCTGACGTCCTGTCTGTCTCAGCTCATTGGTTCCTCCTGATGATTTTCGAAACACGACTTTGATCGAGTGAATCAGTCAAAAAACCAGGACGAGCTCAGATGGAGTCTAAGCACTCTCTAACTGGTTTATTATCAAACCAGGTTTTCACTTAAACTTTGATGATAAACAAACAAAGGTTTGGCCCCTGTGAGCCACCGTAGAAAGCCTTCATGCAGTGAAAGTGAAGCAGACAGATGAGCGTTCGACAGGCAGAGGCGGGGAATCATTTTTATTTTCATAAAGTGAGATGAATGTGAGATGATGTAAAAACCGTTCTCTGTCATCTTTATTGACCCCTCCAGGTTAAAAAAAGTCCTGACACACAAACTACACTAAAATAAAAACTGTACACGTGTTCAAAGGTCTCCTCTGGTCTTCACTTCCTGCAGGTTTTCGATCGGAGCTGTCTCTTTATGATGACGTGATCGCTCTCTTTCTCCTCCTCGGCTCCCCCTGGTGTCTGAAACAAGACCGAACCTCTAAATAAAACTCAGAGCTTTATAAAGTCTGTCTCACTCAACTTCCTCTTCCTGTTTTTCCCACGTGACCTTTATTTGTCTCACCGTGCTTGTTGGGGAGTCAAAGAGTGGCGACCCGGCGTCCTTCTTGAGCAGCTTCTTCCGTCCTCGCTTTGGTTTGGTGGCCTCGGGTCCTCCCACCAGACTGAGGATGGTTTTAGCTGCAGAAAGAAACAAAGTTCACTCTGCAGACCTTTAAAGCGACACCTGAGTGTCAGCGCCCCCTTCTGGCTCAGAGTGTCAGTGCAACAACAACCATGCAGGCAGTCACACACTGCTGCAGACAAACTGTCCTCAAATATTCAGAGGTTTATTCAGAGGATCCACACAGGTGGACAAACGATGAAGAGGAGCAACAGTGTGACGCTCGTATGAAGAGGAATTCAAACGTGTGTCTGACCTTTGCTGCCCAGGATGGAGGGCGAGCTGTGGATCAACTCTCCGATCTTCTGCAGAGCTCCGTCTCTCTTCTCCTTGGCCACAGAGCATGACTGGAAAGAGAGAGAGAGAGAGAGAGAGAGAATTCATCTTAACAGAGACACTCAGTGTTTAATTCAAACATCAGCCTGAGGAGCTGCTCAGACTCAGACTCAGGTTTAGTGTGTGTGAGCAGAGAGAAGTCCTGATCCATCAGACCCCGACAGGAGGACTCGTCTCTGGTCTGAAAGAGGTCAGCTCGTTCTGCCTCCACCAAGACAACACATTTCTGCACATGCTCAGTGTGTCCTGAGGTCATGTGATGTGTGTATATGAGTGTTTTGTTTCTCTCTCACCTGTTTGTCGTTGTGTGTGTTCCTGACTCGGTTTCTCTTGTTCTCGCTGAACACAAGGCCCTGAAACACACACACACACACACACACACACACACACACACACAAACAAAGTTTAATCACATGACCCCTCTCTCTCTCTCTCTCTCTCACACACACACACACACACACACAGACACACGTATGAACTAACACACACCTGCACCTCGCAGCTCTTCCTCTTCCGTCCTGTAGTTTTGGGGGTTTTCTTCCTGTCAGCCATGTTGGATCTGAGAGGAGAGACACGAGGGTCCTGATCCAGGAGGACACGCCCACCAGACCTCTACACACACACACACACACACACACACACAGCTTAATGAATATTCGATATTCAAACATCCTGAGCCGTCTGGCTGATGAGCTCATGACGTGTGTGTAGGTTGTGAATTGATGATGATGATGATCATGTGACCTGTGTGTTTGCCTGCAGTCTCTCCATCTCTCTCCTCACAGCCTCAAACTCTCTGCTCCTCCTCCTGCTCCTCCCCTGCTCCTCCTCCGGCTGCCGTCGTCTCCCTCTCCTCTCCTGCAGTCTCTGGATCTCCTCCTTCAGCTCCTCCACCATCGGCACCTTCCTCTCCTCCTCTTCCTGCCTGTTCTCCTTCCCCTCCTCCTCCTCCCTCCTCTGTAGCTCCTCCTTCAGGCGCTCCAGCTCTGCAGAGAAACAAAACTTCAAAACTTCAGCTCTGCCGTACGATGACATCATCTCTGATGTCACCTGTCAGGTGAAGGTTACCTTTCCTCAGAGCCTCCGTCTGTCGCAGACTTTCTTCCAGGAGTTTCTCTCTCTCTGAGGCAGCTCGGCTCAGCTCTGAGACACACACACACACAGTTAGAGCTGAACAGAGTGATGGAGTGATTCCTGAGTGATGCTCGCTCGTCCCCTCACCTCCTCTCTCCCTCTCCTCCCCCCTCCTCCTCTCCTCCTCTGATCTCTCCATCTCCTCCAGTCTCCCTCGCAGAGTGGCGCTCTCTGACTCAAGCTCCGCCCTCACACTCTGGAGCTGACGGCTGAACTCTTCCTTCTGATTGGCTAACCTCTCAGTGAGTGTGACACACCGGTCCTCGCTGCAGGAGGAAGGGAGAGTTGCATTGTGGGTGTTTTTCCTCTGATCTGTTAATGCTGGTGATGTGTTAAAGGGCTCGATGAGGTCTTGGGTCTACCTGTGTCTCAGGTTTCCTTCCAGCTGAGTCTTCTCTCTCTGCAGCTCTTGGATCTGTCTGGCTTTCTGAGCCGATCTCTCCAGCGCTGCCTGGCTCTCCTTCTGCAGCTCCTCCATGGCGGCGTGGAAAACGGTGTTGCTCCGCCCCTCCTC